>CATIWR010300692.1:0-86279 GCA_949677035.1 Omphalea diandra
ACGCTAAAATTAATATTTCAAAAAAACACAACAAACCACCACAACCCCCACCCCCCCCCCCCCCCCCCCCCCCCCCAACTAAAAAAAAAAAAAAAGAAATCCAGTCGGGCTTAATTTTAACTATTTAACGCCATTAATTAATAGCATATACTTTTGAATTAATTAACAAATTAGTGCTTTTTTTTTTGTTACAATTAATAAAATTATGAAATCGACCAAATGTCGAAATTACCAATAAAAAATTAGCATACCTGTCGAAATTACCCTTTTTTCGAGTAGTTGTTTCATCACTCCAGACAATATCCCAATACCTTCATAAATTGATTAAATGCAGTTATAATGCGGCATTAATTCAGATGATTCGGTTGTTCATACTATTAAAATTATACCTAAAGAAAATGTTCGCAATCTTAGTAGCCTAAAAGCCTCATTCTGCTATCATTAGAAATGGGACTTTTGGGGGGTCACTCTTCACATTCTCAACCACCTCTTTCACACAACTAAGGAAAAGCATTTTCATTATGAAGTGCAACCACAACAACCAGAAGAAGCTACACCATTTTCATGCTGGAAAGTTGCTTCCTACCACCAGTCACATATTTCACACTTATAATAAATTATTTGTCATTAATATAGTACTTTATTTAGAAATATTCATGGCCAGATTATAAAAAGATAAATATTTCAGAGATATTATATTAATTTCATCATTATGCATTTTGGTAAACGGCTCAATGGTCTAATGTTAATATTCTTGTTATTAAATGACTAATAATGCTCTGTTCTTCTACAAACTGACTACCTAAAAAATATAGAAGAATTTGTGTGCAGCGTACCCTCTGTCAGTTTCATCGTTAAGAACTTCAAGCAAATTGTTGACCCCATTGTACTGTATTCCGGTGATGAATCCTTCTGGGATGGATAATGTGACTTGAACAAAGCCATTATCCAGCACTGCCTGCACATACATATACCAGAAAAATTCTAATTAAATGCATACGAATTCATGATATTATTTCCAGTAATACACCAAAAAAATAATAAAATTACACAAAAATTTGATTGATTTACATAAGTATCTTGGATTTGGAGTCGCAGTGGCCACGGAGTTTCTTTATCGCCATGAAAATCAGAACTTGAATTCCGCTGCTGCTGCTGCTGCTGCAGTGAAGAGAATGAAGCAGCCAACTCTAATGAAAACAAATAGATGATGAGAAATAATTTCTCTAAACCCATGACGCAGAAACCAAAAAAGAAAAAAAAAAAAAAGAAATCTTTTTCTTGTTTTTTTTTTGGTAGTCTTGCGTGTTTACAGAGGCGTCTCTATTCTAATGTACATGTATGTGGCTGAAGAATGAATATCCTCTACTTATAGTAGAGGTGAGGAGAGGAATCCCCCTCCTGCTTAATCTTCGGCATGCTGATTGTGTTTGTTCTTTAATTTTGAATAAAAAGAAACAGAATCTTGCATATTTGCAGCATGTGCAAAGAATTTTCATGTGGTTATGTAAAAGGTTAATACGGATTTGGAATGTAGCCTAATTTTCTTAAACCGGAGTTCAACCATAAAACATTTCTTCCTCTTTCATTTATTATTATTATTATTATTATTTATTGATAGCCTAATAGATGGAAGCTTTCCTCTTATATTTTTTATTTTGTTTTTCTTAAATTACATAAGATGAGGAAGAATCGAATCAAGGACATGAAGTTCTTAAAGATTGATAAAATGTATATTAATCAGTTGGACTAAGCTTGAAATTTTGCCCCATTTCTATCCAAATTCATTAAGATAATGTTTTTATTATTAAAGTGAAAATTTGATCATTAACCAATTAGCACAATTTGGTTGGGGCATTTATTTAGAGTTTCCAGTTGGAATGCCCCTCCACCAAATTGATAAGAAGGCAGCCTATTACGTACGATATAGGATCAATCTATAAAAATAGTAATAATCTTGGCATACTTTGGAAAGTAATTGACATATGTTGAACAGATATCTTAATCTTGTGATAAAGTGAGATTATTTATAAGTGAACGTGAGATTTTGAAGCTCCTCAATGTAATTCTTCCATCTAATATTCAAAGAAAAAAAACCAACGGCCAATTTATCCGTTTATGCACACATGATATGATAATATCCGCGTATGCGTGAGAATTGTCTTCGCTTTGTAGTAACTACTGTTTGGTGCATGAGGTAAGAATCGTGTTATAGTTAAATCTTGGAGAAGAAAAAGCAGAAAAGGTAGGGACTTAGTTAAAATTTTAAAATTCAAACTCATGATTGGTCTGGATCTTAACTTTGATTGTAAATTTAGTAAAAATAAAATTATTATTAAATATATTTTTTTTTTAATTTTAAAAAATAAAATAAAATCTGTCAATAAAAGAAAAGAAAATAATTAAAATTTATAAAAATCATAAAAAATAATTTTGTATTTTACTTGTCTGCACATGATTAACACCTTTCAATTTTGAAAGACAACAACCAATAGTATAAGTGCAAAGATACCAAACAGCCTCTAGCTTTTGTCAAGCAAATAGAATATAGTACCGTGTAGCTGTTTCGCCAATCATTATTCAGAAAAGATTTTAGATTTTTTTTAGTAGAAAAATGATTTTGGATTTAAAAAATAATTTGTTTCACTTTTAGTAGTTTTTAAAAAATAATGAACCTTTCTTTTTTGAAGTTAAAAGTAGATATCAAATATCATTGTGGGAATTCCATTATGGAAGGTGAATATTATTGATTCCTTATTTGACAAAAACCCTTTTATATAGTTGGAATCCTTATTTAAGCCATTAATACCTACATACATGCGATTGCGGCGGTAATTTCTAGCTTTGTTGAAGGAATATATATATATATATATATATATTTGAATCAATATGATCTTAAATGAAAATTTAAAAATGTTCACAATATATTAGTTTTGATTTTAATCAATATTTTTAAAATGAAATTAATCAATGAATTAATCAAAGTAAAACTAAAAATTATGCTGAAATATTAGTGAAAAATATATTTAAAAAAGCAAGGAAAAACTAAAAAATAGACTGATTTCTAGAAAAAAAAAAAAAGGAAAAAAAATGATCTCCTTAGATAAAGAACAAAGAAAAAAAGAGAAAAAAATCTTTAATTTCCTTTGAAATAAAAAATTTTTGGATACTTGGAATATTGGAGAGAAAATTTTCTTTATATCCGCCTTTCTTTGTCAGGAAAGTAATTCTATAGAATATTTAGGTTAATTTTATTCTATGTCAATATGTCTAGTGAAAATATTAACATACCATATGAGACCAGATTGTTTGTAATCAATTAGTTAGATTTTTTATAATTCTAAAACTACTAATCACTCAATTACTTGGTGTTTTAAATTATAAGCCAATATCCACGCCTTGCGCCATTACTAATAATTATGTTAATAATTTTTGTATAAATATTAGTTAATATTTTGTTGCATTATATATAAAATAAATATTAAAATGGAATATGATTGATATATATATATATTGATAAAATATAAATAGATAGTTATTAAATAAGAAAAGTGTTCTATGTTCAAGATATAAAAAAAGTAAAATATTCAAAATTATTAAAAAAAGTCCACAATTTCTTTTATTCAAGCTTCAAAATAAAAAGTCGTATATATAAATCATAATTTAAAAAATAAGAAATAAATTAAATTAAAAAAAAAATCAGTATTAACATAGTGATTTTTATTGTAATTAGAAATTTGAACTACATTATTTGTATTTGGACACATAGTGAAGTTTATAAAATTAATTGAAGCTAATTATTTAATTTTGAATATTTAATATTATTTAATGCTAAAAATTAACTATATCATAAATAAGTTAATAGTAATAAATATAAAAATTAAATATTTTATTATTACTTTAGTCTTAGTTATCATTTAATATATAGTAAAAAATAAAAATTTCAAAAATTAACGAGTACTAAAAAATTAATAAGCAAATAAAGCCTTACTTATTTTAATTAAAAACTTAATTATGTATAGCTGTCTATTATTTGGTGTAAAATCACGTCACATCATTAACATAAATAAGCCGTTTTTCTGTTTTCAATATCTCAGTAGAATTAATTAATTTTCCCCTCACCTCAACAAGCGCATTCTCACTAACTTCAAATATAGCAAATTTAGCTTAATTTTCTGTTCCTTTCTTTTCTATTAATGGCTTTATAAGTACGTTCACAACCATCATCCCATACTTGAAACCAACTAGAGTGAGCTTTAAGCACAACTAAATGCTCTCCTGCCACCATCACATTGGAACTAACTAGACAAATTGCAACCATTACTAAGTAATTTGTTTATTTCTTTTTGTACTATAAAACCCTCCTCATATGCTCCTCTTCTATGCAATCCTACTCACTTCTCTTTTCTGGCATTTGAAGCCCAAATCGAAAAGTGTACAAAGATGGCCGTTCAATTTGGTTTGGCTCTTTGTATGGCCATCTTCTTTTTCACTGCTAATGCCCAAAACATGAATGCCATTGATAGTTGTTGGAGAAAAAATCCTGATTGGCGAAGAAATCGACAACAGTTGGCTAAGTGCTCTGTTGGATTTACGGGGAAGATGACTAACAATATTGGAAAAGATATTATACGCTATAAAGTCACTGATCCTAGTGATGACCCATTGAACCCTAAAGTAGGGACCTTAAGATATGGTGCCACCATGATCAATGGGAAAGTTTGGATAACTTATCAAAGAAATATGAATATCAAACTTGACAAACCCCTCCTCATTAGTAGTTTCACTACCATTGATGGTCGCGGTGTCAACGTTCATATTACTGGCAATGCATGTCTTCTAGTCTATAAGGTACATTTTTTCTTGGGAGATTAATAGCTCTCACTTTATTAGTATAATAACTCTCACTTTATTAATATAATAGTGACTAAAGAAAATCAAACTCAAAATGGTCTATTCTTTATATAAATGAAAAGACTAATCAGACTGCCTGATTATCTGATTTAGTATATATAAAACTTTTCTTTTTTTTAAAAAAACATTATCCTAAAAATGAAACATATTTATTTACATATTAGAGTAACCTAAAATTGTCTCCAAATGTATCAATTCAACTAACATTATGTAGTCTTTGATGATCATATAATGTCAGTATTTGCTTATATTTTTCAGGCAACCGATGTGATCATTCATGGCCTAAGGATTCACCATTGCAAAGCCATAGGACCTAGCTCAGTGAGGGGACCAAATGGAGAAATATTGCCACTAGGTCAAATGGATGGGGATGCAATCAGGTTGGTCACCGCGTCGAAGGTGTGGATAGACCATAATACACTATATGCATGCCAAGATGGTCTTCTAGATGTCACTCGTGGATCTACAGATGTTACCATTTCCAATAATTGGTTTAAGGACCAAGACAAGGTTATGCTTCTTGGGCATGATGATGGATACTTGAGGGATAAGAACATGAAGGTGACCGTTGCCTTCAATCATTTTGGTCCGAATTGCAATCAGCGGATGCCAAGGTGAGTTCTAACAGAATATGACATTAGATCAGTTCAACGAAAAAACATAAAAAGTGGGCCTAATTCTTAGAAATGTGGTAATAATCCGCCTTGAAGCTAGCCATCCAGTCCAATCTAAAAAGCTTAATCAGCACGCTAATAAAGCTAGGGCAGAAAACGAGCTCCAGTATAAAGATCTTCGTCATATTTGAATGTGTTATGACTACTTGAATTAATAAGCTTAATTGGGACACAACAACATTGCAGGGTTCGTCATGGATATGCACATGTAACTAACAATCTCTACCAAGGATGGGAACAATATGCAATTGGGGGAAGCATGAATCCTAGCATTAAAAGTGAAGCCAACTACTTCATCGCACCAAAGTCTGGAAACAAAGAGGTAACCTTAAATTTTTCCACATGCACATTTACATTTCTTTCTAACTTGGATGATTGTTTTTGTCCAAATTCATTATATAATAACTTCAATCTTTCTCATCCAAATTTCAAACTCGAACTCTGAACTCAACCTCAACTCGACTGGGGCTTAATATATGATACAACTTGCCAAAAGGTTATAATATAAATATTTTGTACAGGTAACGTGGAGGAACGGCATCAATCAGAATAGCAGACCTTGGAAATTTTATTCTGTGAGGGATGTTTTTGAGAATGGAGCTTCTTTCATTCAAACAGGACTAGACGGGGCAAAGCCTAACTATAACGATCAACAAAAGTTCGAAGTTTCAGATGCTAAGTTAGTCAGGTCACTAACAAGTTCAGCAGGCGCTCTAAAATGCCATAGAACAGTTAAATGCTGAGTCAAGAATCATGGAGAGATTGAAAACAAATTACACTACCGGCAAATCTAATAGATAGTATAAAATGAACAAGTAAAATTAATATGTTATGGTCTTCTATTGTAATGCAGTTAATTATTTATAAAGAAAAGATAATTATGTTCTGAAAGAAAATTATTATGTTAATTAATAGATTTTTTTTTTGGTGTTATTTTTAGTATATATGGGGTTGATGTGGAAGACAAATAGATAAGATGGTTCTCTTTCACTAATAGTTACAGTTTATCTGCAATATAAATAACAGGTTTTTCACTTATTAATCAAAATCCTACGACTATTAATGGATGCCCAATACTACCCAATAATAAGTGAAACTGGACTCCAAATTGGGCTCAAGTTTCCCATCTTCCAGTAGAAGTTGGAGGTCCTTCCAAACGAATATAGTCATACATAATACCCTGAAAAGGGCTGGTGCTTCTTGGCTGTGTCAAAAATATAGTGTTATCACCCTGAACAAGTCGAGCACCACCTATGTTTACATTGTACAGCCAGTATAACCCATGAATTCCATGCCTTGCAATCGAGTTATCCTTCCCTATCACCCCGCTCGAAAATACAGGACTCGCTTTTGGATCATTAACCCGAACCTTGATCAAAACAATATTTGATTCACTTCATTGTGGTAATAGAAATGGCCTGCAGAACTAATTCAGGAATTAATGAAAATTATTCTGTACCTGCAATTCAGAAACTGTTGCTGATGCAAGTGCTACGCGCAGTTTATAAATGCCGTTTGGATCAACGTTGTCGAGTTTGAACTTGATTTGCCATGTAGTTCTTTGGTACGTGTTGTCATTCTTCTTCCTGCAATATTTGTTTAATTCTAGAGGATTAATGACAGAATGATAATAAAAATGACGCTGAATAGCGATAGGTTCAGACCTTGTAACCTGAGCATAGAACCAATCTTTACTATAATCACTGACACCGATTGAGTAAATTAAGTCTTTATCAGGATATAATTCAGCATATCTTTCCCATAATCCATATTGCCTAAACCTGCCAATAGCAGAATTATGATCCAAATCGTGAACCCACAAATCTTGATCTTGATGTTTGCATTAGTGAAATTAGAAGAAAAATCTAGCTATAAATAACCACCACTTGGAGATTGTCTCCAAAAATTAGCCACAATATCACAAAAAATAAATATCGAAGTTAAGTATCTGTTTTGCATTCAAATACTGACGCTGGTAAAGACAGTGATACAGGGCAAACCTATCAGGATGATTAACGTAGAGTGTATTGATATAAGAAGGATTGGGATCTGGAACATAAAACTCTGCAGCAGAACGATCAGGAATTCCTATTTCCCATAAAGTGGGGCCATCTCTTAGAGGCTCATACACAATATCTCCAGTATCAATGTCACAACCTATATGCATATAGTCAGCACTAGCTTGATGTTAAAATAATTATTCATTAAGATAATGAATTTGTAACAGAAGAAGAGCTTTCAAGATGGAAATTATAATACCTGAGGTAATGGGAATGATAACATCATATCGATAATCACCGATAAAACCTGGAACCCAGGCATAAAGGTTATAGTTGCCAGTTCTTATATCATTAATACGAAAATATCCGTCTTCATCTGCTCTGCTCCAGAATTGATAGTCCTAATTGCATATGCCATTCAAAGATTAATATTGTCATCTCTTAGGGTTAATTTCGATTTTTTTAAAAGCTATCCAATCAAAAGAATTATTTTCTCTAAACTAAGATGACTATTGTTTCGTCAATTTGTTAAATAAAAATTAATTATCAATCGTCAACATATCAAATTTATTAAATAAGCAAATTGACAGCTAAAAATTGTTTTTCTTATGATAAAGTAAAAATTTTTAATTTTGTTCATTCAATTTCTTCGTTAAAGTTTTTAAGGAAGAAGATCACCTTGCATTCTCTTTGCCATGATCCAACATCTCCTGGTGGTGCCAATCCAATATAAGCTCCATTTGCTGATATATAGTCGTCACTCATAAACCTATATACACCATCGTGATTATTTATTATAAACTTATCAGAAAATTAATGGATAATAGTTAATAGGTTAATAAAATAAAAATAAATAAATCTAATGAATAGTATAATCATAGAAGCAAATAAAATAATCTCTATTTTATTTCCACACATATGTGTTATATATATATATATAGTGAATTTACCTGTAAATTTTATGCCTACCTGTCTTTCACTAGTAATCTACCACTAACATTTCCCCGTTGGTCCGACTTTTGGTAATCTTCTGAATCTGGAAAACAATAGGGCCAGCTTTGAACTTCAATCACCATCTGAATTGCATCAAATTTCTGTTAGTTCTCTTCTTACTTTATTTTTTATTTTGTTAAAAAAAAATCAGATTAGTCCTAATTAAATAAAGTTAATAGTCAAACTATTTAAGTAAAAAAAAAAAAAAATTGGGATCATATAGTAACCTGATCTTTAGCATCCTCCCAAAGTGAAAGTGGATCATCTCCATCCATTGTAGAATTCAAATAAATAAAAACAGGACCAAATACTTTCTTCCATGCCTCACCCTCGTCAAATTTTGGCACCAAATCCTCTCCAGAATAATGAGCACTGAGAAATACCTGATCATATCATTTTGGAACAAAAAATGTAGTAATTTCAGTCTCATTCTGCAATAAAATTTTATCTAAATTTATTAAAATTTTAATAATTATAATTTTGCTTATCCCGAAAAGAGAAGGAGGGGGGCGGGGGGAGCAGCACTTACTGTGAGGGAGGTGGGACCGACATGAGAGGTCAAGTTTTGTTTGTGGGGTCCACCAGATCGAAACTCGTTGCTAGGCGTGATTTGCCAGAAACCCACAGGTGGGTCCATGCAAATCCACCCATGCACACCAATGTCTTTGTTCTCACATGAATATTGATACTTGTCATCCACCTGTACTTATTAATATCAATGAGTCAGTTTTTTTTTTTTTTTTTTTTGGCATGCCTCAGAGTAGAATATGCACATGCCTCTCCTTTGAACTCAGGCTCAACAGGATTGAGAAGCAAGACAGCCTCAGGATAGGCAAGGGCTTGGCCTCTTGGGGGCAAACGGTCATCAGGTAAGGGCATGTACCTTTGTCTGTTGTCTGCTATGGCCATGTATTGAAACCTAAATCACCATTTCAAGTTTACTGAATTAATTTAATGTGAAAATAATGCATAAAAACTACCAAACAAAAAACAAAAGCAGGAGATTACTTCTCTTTTCTAAGCTTGAAAGCAATTCTGGTCTCACCAAGATTGAAACTGGGCCATTCTTTCAAGTGCTCATATATGGCGTAGGAGTAGAAGCCTGAGGATCCACGAAGCATTACAAACCTACACATAATTATTATACCGATCAGATTGGTCTGTCTTTTTTTTTTTTTTTTTTAAAGTTATGTCGTTTTACTTAAAATCAGAGTAATTTCTGAATGATCCGAAATTTTAATTTGAGATTTGAAAATTTTAAAATCAAATTTGAATTTGACTCAACATGTCCTATCACTTTTATTTGTCAATCTAATTGAGATCAAAATCACAACTTTATTAAAAATCAAAGCACCACCTCGCAGTGCTAGAGAGGACTCCTACGCTAAACCAAAGGCAGCTACTTCTATGTATATAGGTGTAAGCATTTCCTTTAAAAATAAAATTTAAGATAAATGTACACCTTTTATCGATGTTTAAGGGAACTAGCTTTCCCTTCAGAGAGGGATCCCATGATCTTGAGAATGAGAGCTCCACTTGTTCTTCGCTTTCCGTTATCACATTAAAACTTGTTCCTTTAATCCTGCACCATAATTATTCACTCCTTCATTTACCTTGATTAGCCTAAATGCATTTTAACTTTTAAGAAAATAAGAATTAGAAAACAATTAATTGAGAATAATATTATGTTTAGCTGTCCCTCAAAATAGAAATTAGAAGGCTTACCATCATTCCCTTTAAAACTGCGATATACTAAAAAATTAATTAATGTCATTATTGATCAAAATTTCAAGTTCATTCTATATAAAATGCAAGCCAAGTACTCAAAAGGTGCCAAGAACCAGTGATCATACACTATTTGCTACTTATATTAGCTTGATTGTGGTGTATCAAATGTTATTAAAGATTAAGAAGAATGAACATACACATCAAAAATCCCAGAAGTTCCTGTTGTGCTCCAAACAAGGTCCCAATACCTACATTTAGCAACACAAAGTTATAGAAACTTAATTAATGCATTTTTTGCCTTATATATACATATTTAGTTAATTATTGACCATCATAAATTCCTCAAATTCTAATAATCTAACTAATGATCAATGATTTTGCTCAACTAAATTAGTTTGTCTCCTTTCCTCTTTTAAGGAAATAATAAGTCAAGAAAAAAAATTATATAAAAGTAGACGTACCCTCTATTAGATTCATCATTAAGAACTTCAAGCAAATTATCGATGCCATTATATCGTATGCTAGTGACAATTCCCTCTGGATTTGAAAGAGTGACTTGCAGAATTCCATTGTCCATCATCACCTATACACCAAAAATGAAAATTAAACTTTGTGACAACTTATAGAAGTCAACCTGAAAAATTCTTCACCTTGTGAAAATCAACAATACACGGTAAGTCATTTTCACTTAAAGGATATAATGCAGTCAAGTAAAAGAAATTGTAGGAAAGGAGAAATTAACGACTAAGCAAGCTTAATTTTACATGATGATCTTGAATACTTAGCTGCACCCCTCGAGGCGGCATGGTAACAAGGCCCTAGTTAACTATACCCTATTTATATTAATTGCTGGTGTTTGTTCATATAAGCAAGCGAAGCTTAAAATCACTTTGAGAGAAAAATTTGAGTAGAGAATTAATGTACCAAAGTGTGCGTGTGTGTGTATATATACATATGTTGGTCCATAATGACTTAACAAGAATCAGCTGCGGTCTTAGGCTCTAGCTTCCTTAAACTGGGGATTTTTCTCTCTTTATAATCTCTTTACTTGGTCGCTACTCGCCACCACTACGGTTTGGTGGACTAGATAGAAACGTACAAGAATGGCTATAGCAGCCAGTATGCGAGGTAGATAATGACTATTGCTCGTAAATAAACTTGGTTGACATTTTAAAACAATTTTTTTAGCTAATGATGATTAATGTTATGAAATTAGAACTTTTCCAACTCTGGTGGTTTTATTGGCCGCTAGTTTAATAGACATGCTTGTATTTAATTAATGTTAAAGAGGTGCTAATGGGTTGGTTGCTATCAGATTAATGCAGGCCCTCTTCTCTTTATGGCTGAGGTTGGTTTGAACTTTTTTTCCAGGAAACTTGACCTGCACATTAAGAAATTGAAAATGTTGACATATGAAATGAATATTGACAAAAGTCTAATACATCGTGTTGTTTCTTAGGAGTTCTGGTTTGAGACTCACTTGAACTGATTGGAGAGATCCAACAGGAGTTCTCATACCGGCTCCCGAGTGCTCAATTTGGCAATAATAAATAAGCTAAATTCCTATAATCTAACTAATAACCAAAACTGTGGAGTCAGTATTGGTAGAGTCGTCTATGACGTTGAGCTATCCGGTTAAACAAAACTAATATCCCCAAAAGAGTTAGTTTTCGTGAACACCTAGGCGGCTTTGATGCTTACGTGACTTCCATATAAAAGAAAAGCATCTAAAAAAACGCCTGCAATTTACATGTCCCCTCTTAAAGCTTGATAAGAAAACAAACTTTTAATTCATTAACGTCTTCAACATTCTTTGAGAGCAGTTATATGGCCTAAATTTCTATTTTTATGTCTGTCTGTATTTAAACTAAAATTATGGAAGAAAAATATGTTTATTTCAATATTTATGATTTTGATCACTTAATAATCCATGGTTACTGATGCTATGTTTTTTTTTTTTTTCCCCAAAAGGTAGCTCACATCAGACAAATATTCAACTAGAGCAGAACCTAGATAAACAACGTTGATAAATCTTTACCATGCAAGCTGATCCACATCATGATCGAGAGCTTCAGACCAACTCCAGTTAGTTTTCCTGGCCAACTCCCCAGATAAGCAGTTCTAAACAGGGAAAGCAGCCCTTGGCTTCCATGCACCCTATTAGTCTTTTCATTAAAAAATATACATGAAGGATGAACAAATTAGAATGGAAGAAAACGTAGGCGTACCCCATTCTGTACGTCATTCTGTCATTACAATTTTATTGACACCGTACAAACTTGATTAACATTGGAAAGTACATTTGTTCTATTCACAAACCCAGATGAATCTTTTATTCGTATGAAGATTTTAAGTTTGTGAATCATAAAACTGGTGGACCGTCTAGTCGAATATAGTCATACATGAGACCCTGAAAAAGGGCTGGTGCATCTTGGTTGTGTCAAGAAGATAGTATTCTCCCCTTCAACCAGTCGAGAAGCTGGTATATTCAAATTGTATCGCCAGTAGAGCCCATGAATCCCACGTCTTGCGATTGAGTTGTCCCTTCCTATTAGTCCAGTTATAAACAAAGGGCGTGGGGTTTTCGGATCATTAACATGAACCTTTAGAAAAGGAACAAAGAAACGCTTAGCACTGTAAGTTACAAGCAAAATGGATGAGATAAATAAATCCGTATAGTCTGGTAAATGTACATTGTCGGTAAAAGCTACAACCTGAAGTTCTGCCAGTGTTGCAGATGCCAGTGCCACATGCAATTTGTAGGTACTCTTGTGATCAACTTTGTCAAGTTTGAACTTGATTTGCCATGTAGTACCCGTACATTTGCCATCATCTTTCCTCCTGTAGTACAGAAAAACTTTTATGAGACGTAATTGCCATGATTATTTAAACTTCTGACCAAAAGAAAAACCAGTTGACAGTAAGAATATAACCATGAATGATAAAGAAAAAGGATATAATTACTCAAGTTTGCAATGCCATGCACAAATCAAAACATAACAGCTCTAGCATGGAGGCATTATGACAAACATTTTATTGTTGGTTACGGAAAGTGCAGCATATATAAGATTGAATAGTAATAGCGCTTCAGATTTCTCCATTGGTGCAGTTTTCTGATGGTTAGTCATTTCAAATGACAGTGGTTTATAGCATCTAATTTCATTAAGCATGTACTGAAATATATATATATATATATATATATATGATGTCCTAATGCATTTAGTTAGCTATGCAATTAATCTCAATTAGGATTTATGATTTAGAAAATGACAGAAGCTTTCATCCAGCAAAGGCAACGTAGAAAGAACCGCACCTAACAACCTTTGCAAAGAACCAATCTGTGCTATAGTCACTGACACTAACTGTGTAAACCAAGGTTGCATCAGGGTATAAATTCACATATCTTTCCCATAATCCATACTGTTGAAACCTGTCAGTAGGAGGAAAGAGTCAAAGCATCATGCTGGAGAAAAATTTTATGGCAACAACAAATACTTCAAAGAGCCACCAGAAATAATTCCTAATTCCAATAATTAACCTAACTAGATCCTCTATTGCAAAGAATTTAGGCTGCTACCATGTGATCATTCTTATCCATCAATCCAAAGCCATCTTATTCTATATTCCTTGCAAAGGAAGAAACCATTTTTATTGAAGTTAACATCTATAGATCAGAGCTAACCTGTCAGGATGGTTGACAAATAATTTATTGACATGCATTGGATTGAGATCAGGAACATAAAACTCTGCAGCATAACGATCAGAGATGCCTATTTCCCACAATGTAGGTCCATCTCTTGGAGGCTCATATACAATATTGCCGATATCAATATTACAACCTGTATTACACGGTATTTGAACCCTATAGAACATTAATCACCTTCAAGTTGGAGATTGACAGTTTCAATATGTGTTCCCCAAAACTTTTTTCTTTCCTCTCTACAGGAGAATCCTCTAAGACTATGGGACTTCATGCTGCTTGCTGTCCCCTTCTATACCAATGAGTTTTAGCTCAATGGTATAAAGTCCGGTAAGATTACAAGTTTAAACAGCAGATGGAGTTTTTAGTTAACCCAAAACCTTAAAATGAGAGAAAAAAATAGATGAAGAAATAAACCTGAGATTATGGTGATGACACCTTCAAATCGATAATCTCCAATAAATCGAGGGACCCATGAATAAAGGTTGTATTCTCCAATGTGTACATTTTTAATGGTGAAATAGCCATTTTCACCGGCTCTTGTCCAAAATTGGTAGCCCTAAAGAAAAAAACAGGCAAGATTTTAAAGTTATGCATAGTTGGCCCAATAAATGACTTCAAAACAGAAGTATGCCAATATTTAGTCAATCCCTTGAAAATCCTAGGAAACTACAAAGGGTATGATTTAAACCTCCTACCGATTTTATTTTTGAAACTGCTTTGAAGCTCCTCAACATGTATTAAAAACATGCATTTAAATAATTATAATCTCAACATGCATGGACAACAGAAGCAATTCAATTTTGTATAGAGAAAAGTATGGTGAAGGTAGAAAATCTTTTGCTTCTCATTGAATATTATCATTTTAAATCAGTGTAACAATATGCATTAAGAAGTCATTAAAGAAAGAATTAACGTCTCCAACTTTCTTGTATTCTGGAATGATCATGAATCCACCAAAAATTTCCAGAATTTGATTCAGCTTAGGATCAACAATTTAAAACTAAAATGCAGCATCCAGGTCCATGCATGTTAAATACAGGTTACAAATTTCTCCTCTGAAACATAAAATATTTACTCTGCACCATTACAATCATTTTGAATGGAATGAAAATTCTCTTTCATTCGCTTATGCAAAATATTCAGAAAGAAGTCCTTTCTATGGATTTTACTCTACTAGGATATTACGCCAAAATAAGTGCCCTCTTTAACATAGTTATAGCCTATAGGTAATTAACAAGTATAAAAGGATAACAATATTATGAACATGAAGAGGAAAAATGAGAAATAACAAAAAGTTATTTGTGTGCTAACTGATGTGATATAGTCATAAACAAAACAGAGAAGATAAGAAGATCACCTTGCATTCTCTCTGCCATGATCCAACATCACCTGGTGGGGCCAATCCTACACAAGCACCACTTGCCAAAATATAGTCCTCACTCATATACCTAAGTATTAAAATAAAAAAAAATCTCTAAACCAGAATAAAAGAAGATGAAAGTTAATCGTTTGTCATATATATATACAGGTCTTCCAAACTCAACTCAAACTCAAGGAGTTGGCTATCCGTACCATGAGAATTTGACAGTTTTATGTTAGGGTCAGCTACTGTTTGTTCTCCTATATTCAGTTTTGGGGAACTGGCTATGTCCAAATCAAAAAAGTTCTCTTTCAAAAAAGGTTTTAATTGATGAAAACAGAAGTACATTTGTACATGAAAAGAAAACATTTTTAGATGCATTCTTTAAATTTTGAAGATACTAAATTTACAAGAAATCGCTGCTGATTTCCAAATATCAATCCAGAAATGGACTAGGCTTCTAACCTAATTTCCCATGAAATTTCAAGGGGCTTCAAGCTGGACTCCTCAAAAATTTGCAAGCATTGACTTAAACCAAGTTATTTATGACAAAGTCTTCCATTT
The DNA here is from genome assembly GCA_949677035.1 of Omphalea diandra. Classification (NCBI taxonomy): domain Eukaryota; kingdom Viridiplantae; phylum Streptophyta; class Magnoliopsida; order Malpighiales; family Euphorbiaceae; genus Omphalea; species Omphalea diandra. Next base: position 15,937 of record CATIWR010300692.1, read on the forward strand.
TTGTCCAAGCAGAATGTGAAATATCTGCTTTATAGGGTAGAATGCATTCTGCAGTGGTTATCAACCTTCCCATAGTTTAGACGAAAAAGTTACTTCTACCACATCCATCTTTGTTGCTCACTTCTTATTATGGTGACCCAATAACAACAATTATTGTAATATATAAATCATGCAATCATAATGACTCAGGAGTCGTAGTGCACAAGAATTTTATTTTGTACTCATCCCATATCCTTGGGACTTGGGTCGTGGCTCTATCTGCTTTTAATTAGTTTCTCACTTGTTAAATGCACCACATTGTCACAACTGTACCTCAGGTAACTTCAGATGCCTACCTGTCTTGGACTAATAGTCTACCACAAACATTCCCTGTTCTTCTGATTTTTGGATATCCTCAGAGGCTGGGAAACCATATGGCCAGCTTTTGACTTCAGCCATCATCTGCAGATCAACTTAGCTCAGTGCTTGTCCATTAAGGTAACTGTCCTGTTGTTCTATCAATTATAAGAACAAGAAATTTTGTGCATTAAACCTGTATTTTGGCATCTCCCCAAAGGAAATGTGGGTCATCTCCAGCTGATGTAGTATTGAGATAGATGAAAACTGGGCCAAAGACTTTCTTCCAATGCTCACCAGGGCTAAAACCTTGGCACCAGATCTTTTCCAGCATAGTGTGAACTATGACACATCTAATAAGACCGTTTGAATTCAAAAGTAATGTACTCAGACATTTGAAGCCAATATAACATAGCTGTGATGAAGACATAAACTTGCATGGTAAAATACTAATAAGGCTACATCCAAGGTCAGTCACTTACAGCAAGGTGGTGGGACCAACATGTGAAGTCAGATTCTGTTTGAGAGGCCCAGCAGTTCGGAACTCATTGCTTGGTGTAATTTGCCAAAACCCGACAGGAGGGTTGAAGCATATCCATCCATGGACTCGATTATCTTCATTTTTACACGAATACTGGTACTTGTCATCCACCTATATATAACTACCATGAAAATTCATAGATTTTACATTTGTGTATTTTATGAGTTTAGAGAAGTAAAAATCCTTAAGTTCTATCCAGAATGTTGTGACAGGCTCCAAAAAAAACTAAAACTTTGCTGAATTAGACTGGAAAATATAGGTGACCACCAACATTTTAAAAGTAAGTCATACGATGCCAGAGTAAATGCCCTTTAAGGATAAAGATAGGCAATAGGAAAGAGAAGCTGCACATATTAGTAGTGAATCACCTCTCCTTTACGATCTGGGTGCTTAGGATTAACAAGTAGGACCGCTTCTGGATAGCCCAGGGTTTGACATCTTCCTGGCATACGATCATCAGGTAGGGGCATCAATCTCTGTCATTATCTGCCACTGCCATGTATTGAAACCTGTCCCATTCAAAGGAAAAAACCCAATACGCATAGGTATTGTGGTAAAAGTATATGAATAAAAAATGAAATGAGTTTTTATTAAGGGTGTCGTTCTTTTTCTTCTATGGTCGACAACACTATGTGACTTGGACCCTATCCAAGCCTTTGGCAAATTAAAAGTTTTAATAAAAAAACGTCCTGTTATCTAACGTTAGATAGCATATGACACTTTTGCTAGTGTTAGTTCCCTAACAGCCTTACCATTTATCCAACATCATAACCTTTTAGTTGGTTCAGGAGAGGATTGGAAAGTTGGAGTTTGACATACATGGGTACTACAGAGGTTTCACCCATATTGATGTGGGATTAACCATGAGATATCTTGGACATACCAGAAGATAATAAATAAAGATGTTGTGGATTTTCTTACTTGTCTTTCCTGAGTTTGAAAGTGATCCTGGTTTCACCAAGCTCAAAACCTGGCCACTCCTGTAAGTGCTCATAGATGGCATAAGAGTACAAGCCTGATCAACCACGGAGCAATATAAACCTAGAGGAGAATGGACACGATTTGTAATTTTGAAGTAAGAGATATCATTACAATCATATGTGTGTGTGCGCATGCGTGTGTGCATATATATACAAATAATTTGGGAAAAGACCTTTTATCTATGTTCAGGGGAATGCACTTGCCCTCTAGAAAGGGTTCCGACATTCTTGTAAATGAGAGCTCAACCTGTTCCTCATTTTCCACAATTACCCTGAAACTTGTACTGCTAATCCTGCATAGCAACCAGTTATTATTCATTCACATATCCATGTAGTCAATAGCACAAATGTATAACAAAGACAATTCTTAAGCATTCGGTTTTGAGTATCCTGAATAAAGAAATGGATGGAAAGGCATACACATCAAATATCCCCTTGCCTCCTAGTGGATTCCAAAATAGATCCCAATAAACTAAAGTCAATTTTCTTGTCATGTCTAACAACAACTTTTATCTTCCACGTGAATCAACTTTTCTTTTTTGAAAAAAAAAAAAAAAGCAATAGTAGAAGACTGCCGATCATATTATGCTTGGATTTGTAACAATGCTGTCCTGAAGCATCAATTCATCTTCTTAATTCAATCTAGGTAGTAGATTTCTATACCAAGCGAATGATTCCTCGTTAAATGAATAGAAATAGGATGTTTGTAAAATGCCAGCTAGAAGTGGTAATGGTTGGTCACAGCAAAGACCTGGATTGAAACCTCCCTTCAGCAGGGGACTCAGCAGAGGGACAGTGCTCCACCTACTATGTAGTAAAGCTATTAGGCCAAAATTAAAACTGGAAAGGGGGGAAAAAAAAAAAAAGAAACAGGACTAGCTGTAACACCACATATCCCCTACTCAATCACAATTAACAACTTCAAGCAAATTGTCAAAATGCCATTATATCGTATGCTGGTAATGATTCCTTCAGGTTTTGATAATGTGACTTGAACTATGCCATTATCCATCACCACCTACAGAAGGCACAGGACTAAACTGAATCATGGTATACAAATGCAACCTGAAAAATTATCAACAGGCGCTATTGTTCATTAATGTTAAAATACAGGCCTGAAAGCAACAATATCTACGTCGGCATATCATAATTTCAACAGCATTGATCACAGATTAAATGCCTAATTTTTTTTTTTTTACTTGAACACAATACCTAAAGGTAAAAGCATCAAAATTCAAAACCAAAGGTATAAAATTGAATTACATGCCGATCTTGAATGTGCAATCGGACCGCATGAAGTGGCATGGTGCAAAATCTATTATCTCTCACAGTTTGTTGATCACCACTAAAATGCCTATCTGGGTTATGCATACCTGAGAAGTACATAGAGTGGAATCACTATAAGAAAGGAAAGAGAATTATATTATAATTATACAACTTGGCAAAGTACAATAATGCTCAGATTGCTTTAGTTAGAGATAACGAACTCGTTTTTCCCATTTGCTTAGGTGCTCTTTACATATATAATAATTCAAAGGGTTAAAATACAAAAAAAAAAGCCACGGGACATAATAATTAATAAAAGCTGACATTTCAAAAAATTAGAAGCAGAAGTTATTAAACAGATTAAATCTTAATCAATTTTTAAATCAATCAAATCACTAGGGCGGTTAATTGTGCAGATAACAAAGGAACTGTCTTTTAATTTCATAGAAGATTCGATCTTCCTCTTCTCATCATCTCCTAATAACAGAATTAGAATACCTTCAGCACCAGGATTTTGAGGAGTGGAGGTAGAGTTGCTGCGACGCAGGCTACCACTGCCGCAATCGAAAAGAGAACCATAGAAACGTTGTAGTTTCCTCATTCAAAAGGACGAGACAGAAATTGTCGATTTTTGTGGTCGACGACTATTAGTTAGAGCGGAAATCGCGCGGTGGCGGCGGAAGTGACGATTAATTTTGGACTGAGTGGCGGCGAAGGTTGAACTGTTCAAAATATGGTTGAGCAGTTACGGCGCTGTTGGAAACAAATACTGCTGGGCTCTGAAAATACGGGTTTAATTTGCAAATTGGTTATTTGAATCCACAATATTTGAATTTGTAAGCCCTCGTTTTTTTTTTTTTAATTTTTTTAAGAAATAAATTTATTTTACTTGTAAAGATCATTATTCATGTAATATTTATTACTCTCTGTTTCAAAAAGTTGTCATCATCTTTTTTTTTATCATTTAACAAAGTATTTAATATTTTATTAACATACTATTTGTAATATATATTTTTATTTATATTTTCAATTATTTTTAATGAAAAAATAAATATATTTTTTTAATTTAGTAATTAATAAGAATAAATTAGAAAAATTTATTATAAATTTTTCTATTTAATGAGAGTAGAAATATTTTACAACATCCTGAAAAAAATGACTCCAGACTTTGTATATTTCCTTAGAGAAGTACGTGAAATTTTAAAGAAATACGAATAAATTGTATTAAAAGTTTCATTTATTTGTACTTTTTAAAAAATGCAAAAAATCTTTTAAAAAATGGTAAATATCTGAAATAGACAATTTTTTATAGCGGAGATACTATTTCATTTTCACTATCATCATTATTTGTTAAATTATTATTTCAATCGTAGTCATCACTCCAATTATTACAACTGTCATTAGCATGATCATCTTTGATATGGTTACTGTTTATTTAATATTATCATCACCACTAGTAACTAGTCATTCACCATTAGTCAACACCATCATTATTTCACAATCATTACTTTTAAAAAATATAAAAACAGAAATGATTTTAATTTTGTAATTAAACAATGATTAAAATCGAATGAGGTATATTATATTACATTTTCATTTTATTATAATTTTTACTGTGTTAGATTTACTTTCATATCATTCATAGTCTTAAAGCATTCTTATTTTATAATAAGAAAAGAAAATTCAATAAAAACTATTTTTCCACTGTATCTTTAAAAGAAAAAATAAATGCAATATGATAAAAGAATATTTTGCAGGCAGTCTAAAATTTTTTATATATGACTCGTTTTAAAAAATCAAACCTGTGATTATACAGTACAATAATATTATCAATTAATTCATCTTAATTAGAAAGACAATCCTATTAAAATATTAAAAATTGCTCTACAAATAAGAAAGTTAAGAAAAAAAAATTATACTAAAGCCATTAAATGTGCAAAAACTCAGCTAAATCGCATATGTTGTTCTTGAACTTATGGAATAGTTTCATTGTTGTGTCTATACTTTGATTTGCAATGGAAAAATATATCAACTAATATTTCGTTTCAATAGTTATCCCTAACACACTTTTTATAATTTTTATCTTGCTAAAAAGCGTACGCGACTTTTATTTAACGTTATTTTTAGTGTTTTAAAATGTCATATCAGATGAGAATCTCAATCTCGCGCATCTAACTTAATTTATTTTTCTCTCTCCATTTTTCTATATTTTCTCTCTATTCATAATTGCAGTCAATCGAGGTGTATCCTAGAAAAGAATGAGAAGAGTGAAAAATGAATTAAGCTGGGTACGTGAAGTTAAGAATCTCATTAATAATTAATACATTGGCTGATTCTTTAGTTGAAATCTTCTGAAGAGCAACCATGAACTGCGTCACCCTGAATTCAAAAGAGCGCAGAGATGACAGTGAATTGACAGAAGTGGAATTGCAGGCAATCACAAGAATGTAACTTTACAAAACAAATGCTGAAACTCATTCCCAAAGGTACCAATTTTACGCTAGCTGTCAATGCAATATCACAATCACAATCCCAATTTGTTTAATACAGTAACAACAGTATGCTCTCTCAGTTGATTATGGATCCAGACTGACGGAATTAAGTAGTGTTAGAGCTGTGATTTACATAAGCCCTAATTTGTACCTTATCTACTGCTAATGCACTTGATTATTCTCTATTTTCCTCTGGAAAAAAAGTGATCCCAGAATAACAGCAATGCCTGTTATAGCAATCGTGAATAGAAGTCGTTTCCGTGAATAATCATGTTGTGGCTGCCTTCTTGGAGCACCTTGTGCTCTTTCAGCTGCCATTGCATCCCTTCAAAATTTCCAAACGAATTAGGTACATATCAAGATGACGTCTGGTAAATGTGTAAGAAATTCGCAGAAACATAAATCACAAATCCTAAAATGATAACACTCCAATCAGACAGTACACAGTCCAGGAGTTCCTCATTTTACACATTTTCACTTGTAGAAGTCAAAGCATTTCTCTTATAATCAAGTGATTGAAGTTGCGAACAAATTTTTAAATGCCTCCTAAGTTGGGAAAGATATATACAATTTCCTACTCCTTCAAACATAATACAATCGTTACTAACTGATATCTCCTTAATGGAAGGATGTAAGAGCAAGAAGCATTGAGACCAGAAGATGATACTGGAACTGTCTACAACTCTCTGGTAAAATTCTAATCATGCTCTAAAGATGTTAGATCATAAGTTCTTAACCAACTGTATTTTCCTTTTTTTTCTCGAAAAGGAAAATTAAAACAACAGCTTTCAACCCATATGCCCAACCCTGACCAAATTTAGATCCACTAAGGAGAGGGATGTCCACTTATGCTAATTTAAATGCCAAGGACCAGGGTCTAATCTTGCCCAATTTTTCATTTGTTTACCTTGTGTTCAAGCTAGATCACATAAAACTCAAGAAAATACTGTGAAAGTTAGGCATAGAGCCTCACCCTTAAACAAGTACAAGGCAAACAAAGATGTCAAAACAAGGTCAAGACACACGTCAATAGAAAGAAACCATGGATGGGTCCAAGCTATCAAAGTCTTTGCAAAATTCACCCTCACTATAAATATTAACCCATATGCTAACTCTTATGTTTCGACGACTTTGTTACTTGAAGTATCCACCTTGATAGTTCAAATTATATTTCGACCATAAATCTGCTGACTGTACCTTCCCACAACTAATAGACCACATTAGGGGTGAGCTCAGTTTGATCCAGTGCAGAGTTTTGAAAAATCTTGAAACCGGACTGAAGTCTCGGTCCCTCAAAAATAGAAGAACCGGGGACGAACCAATTGCTTTGAAGAATTGAAACCAAATTGTCAGTTCGGTTAAGTTCTTTGGTACTATTCAGTTCTTTTTTTTTTTATTCGGTTTCGACTCGATCTCAAATTTATTTTTTACAAATTTCAGAATTATAATTATTTTAATCTATTTTATTCATATAAAATATTCATTTAAATAAGAATATATTATAACATAAAATTATTTATTTTGAATGCATAAAATTAATAAAAATATAACTTTATAATTATAAAAAGAATTATATTAAGTAATATTCAAGTGTATAAATATATAATATATTTATAATATTTAAAAACTATATTTTTATTCAAATATATAATATAATATATGTATTAAATAAATATATAATGTTAAAATTATTTATATATATATATATATAATTAGTTCTTTAATTCGGTTCAGTTTCGGTCCGGTTTTCAATTCAATACTTTAAAGAAGACCAGAACCAAACCAATTTTAAATTGGCATCGGTTCAGTCTCTATCCTTCTTTTATATTTTCGGTTCAGTGTTTATTTCACTCTGATTTTTTATTCGGTTCGGAAAACCTCAAAGACCATGCTCAACCCTAGACCACATCAAAGCCATAAAGGGATCCACCAGAGAAGCACTCTGCAATAAATTTTCAACATAAACTCCAAAGTTTCAATACATAAAAAGCCAACACACAATTACAACTGACTAAGGCCTACAGATCAAAAAAAACATCTATAGAAAATGCATAGAGTAACTATATAATGTATTTATTTGCAATAGCGTTTGAAGGATAGTATATTTACCTGGAAGATCCCACAATATTATCTAACACACCAATGCATCTACTTTCATGGTTGTGTCTTTCTCGCAATCTAATATATCTATTGCACATATGGCAAAGTTCTGTCCGATTCCCACATACCTCCTAAATTGTCAAATAAAATGGAGAAAAAGATACAGACATCAATTGGTAATGAAGCATGCAACTGAGACGCTGTCTTGTCATTGTAGATAATAGATGGTCCTACCTGATGCTCAACTAGATCAATTGCAGGCAATGGAAACTCACAAAACTCACATGTCACAATCCTTTGAGGACAATTTTCACCTTTATGGATTGCCAAAACTTCACGCTCCATTGTCTCACGGCAAAGTGAACAGGACACCTGCTCAAATACAATAACGACAATGTAGTACAACATACCCCAATACACACCACATGACCATACTTTTTATTGCAAAAACTCTTCACAAACAAAATTGCAGTATAATCAATTTTATCTTCTGGCTATACAAATGCAAACTGTACAAAATAATAAAATTGGAAATTCTAAATTTTAGAAACCACAGCCAAGAAAATTTTATAGCTAATGTGTAGAGAAGAATATAGCCTTATTAAGAGAATGAATTCAAAAGTGCATGAACATACTAAAGCATCCATTGATTACCATTCCTACTTTTATCCAGACAACAAATTTAAAGCAGCAAAAACATATACTGTTGAAGGCTGAAACTTTCACTTCTTGAAGAACTTTCTAACAACCTACCAAACATTTGTAAGGCATAGAGCAGTTCCATTGAAGATAACTGGCATCTATTATGATATGGTAAGACCTTCATCTACCCTATTGCTGGTTTCAGCCTTATAACCACACTATTCCATAAATCCAACTCAGCAACAAAGCCTAGTTCTAATTAACTCGTTTTTGCTACCGATCAACATCAATAGCTCTACGCAGACATCCAAATACAGCAGTTCTCACTTTCCTTTAGGATGTAGGTACCTGGTGCATCAACAATTAAATTACATAAATGCCAGTCTTGGCTCTGAAAGTAAATACTTCAGAGCACTCTCCCTTTAAATTTCTACTTATATTACAGCAGGGAGTCTATATGATCCACTCTTTCCCAGTAGAAGTCCCCTTCCAACCCAAAAGGAAAGGTCCAAGTAGCAAATTCTTCAAAACAACATTTCATAAGGAAAACATGCAAACCCTGATCAATCTAAGTAGCAATTCATATTCTCATGCATGATCGCATAGAGCAAGTTGCACTAACTCCCCCAATCATATTTTCATACAGGTCGAATATTGAGCCGATTAAAGCAAGAAACTTCATAACAGAAAGTAAAGAAAACAATTTCGTTTGAAATGATAGGTTCTCCAGAGGATAAAGATCAATGGCTTCCCTTAAACCAACATACCGGAGCATGAGTGTTTATGTAGTGTTCCTCAGCATGCTTTCTTGGGACCATATCACCACAAATTTTACATTTTTCAAGATTCCGAGAACAATGTGCAAAATGCAGATCAATATTCGAGGAAGGGATAGCTCTGTTACTGGAAGTTTTTAAAACGAAAGAAAAAAAAAAAATACACAACAGCTGGTTAGGTATGTTAAACCAGTAAACACATGATCAGCTGGAACATAATCTGGAATAATAAACACAGAAGTGCTACTAACCATTTGAAGATAAACAGCATATAGGCATACAAAACTTTGCTGGAAAACAGTGACGGTCCAAGAATATAAAAAGTCCCAATACCAACAGGGGGGGGAGAAAAGAAAAGAGAACAGATAAATTGATCAAGCATATGACTGATCATCAGAATTCACCAAAAGGAAAACTACCATCCATATAATCAGATATATAATGAAAGAATCACATCATAAACAACTCGGAGAAAAAAAAAAAAAGAAGAGGAAGAAATCATGACAAGCAAAAAAGAATCGGGCATTCTCCATAATACCTAAAGCTGATTTGACCAGAGGCACAGAAATGATTAAAAAAAAAATCAGATCAAACAAGTATCAAACATGATTCAAATAAATCAGACAGAAAAAGATTACTCAATTAAAGTCAAGAAAACTAATACCAAATTTTGGTTTGGTTTCAGTTTTGGGTTCATGTATAACAAGATTATTAATTTTTACCTTATATTGTTATGACCTGAACTAACCAAAAAATCAAACAAAATCTTAACAAACAGCAAACTAAGATCAACAACAAGACAGTCCATAATCAACGCTTAAAGCATACTTTTTTTAAAAAAAAAGAAGTAGAATATGACGATCAAAAAGAGGCATAAAATTATGATCACCAGTGACCGCATATGCTTGTGTTTTCCTCACATGCAACAGCCATATCGTGATAGAACGGCACCGTTCCTCCTCGAGCAACCTTTAAAATATAAGAAATGAAAAGAACAATTTTTTTTTTTATCAGAATAGAAAAATCGAACCAGTTAATACGAATACGTTGATTATCAGGGCAGCAATTCGCGTTTTTATTACCTAAAATGGAGTGGTTTCCGATGTGGGAGATTTCAGATTTACGAATTTTGGTTTGAAATTAATATTATTAGGTTGGGTATTTTGAAGAGCAGAAGAAGAAGAAATGAACAGAGCGAGCTACTTGATTACTTTGCCTGAACTAATTTTAGACGGAGAGACTTTTCGGACCCTTTGGGTCCACGTCGACGATTTTTACCGAAAAAAATAAATGCTGGTGTTCGATCCACTCCACTTCCTTGGGCGTGTTGCACGCGCTCTTATTGGACTTTTTCAGTTGCTGTTCTGGGCTATGCTCGATTCAAAACTCAAAACACAGATCCTTTGTCTTAAGTTGCTCGGTCTCGTCATAAAAAAGCAAACTACATTTTGGGCTCCGCCCAGCCTATTAAACCTTAGAAACAAACCTTTATGGACGGCTAAAAGCGGGAGGAACCGAGAGCAGAGAATTTAGGAATGGAATGAATGGTACTTCAGCTTTAGTGTGCGGTTTACTCCTTTTCCATTTAATCCATATAAAGAGAAAGACTCAACGGCACCAAGTTGAATGCATTGTAAAGGCACATTATGCAATAGCCACCATTAGTGTATTACTTACTTGATGCTGTAATATATTAATATGAATTATGTACCTAATATTGTGTTCATCTCAACTTATGTTTTAAATCCCAAAACTTGCACCAAAACCATCTAACACATATTACAACGATTTTGATGTATTTTGACAGTTTGAAGAAATAAAGATAAAATAAAGGCTAATTTGGTTATTAGAAGAAATATCTCTAACTTATATATATCCACTTTTTTTTTCTTTAACTAATAATAGAACTCTTTAAACCTAGTGAAAGGATTATCTAGTACAATGATGCCTAATAGAAAACAAAATATATTCTTTTAAAATAAGTGACTAACAGGTGTGTTAAAACAAAAAACAAGGTTTTAATATTTTACCCTTCTATTCCTTTTTTTTTTTTAATCAATGAAATGAAGTCATCTGTCATCATTGGATTTGAAATGATCTTTTGACTATGTTTACCTAAAAATTTCACAATCTAAATCGATTCATTTAATATGTATATATATAGGCTTAACCATTTCAGTTATATCCAATTTTACTTATTTTTTGGGTTATATCCTCAACTTTAAAACGTATCAGTTTGCTTCATTATGATTTCAACTAATTTTAATTGTATCCAAGTTTCAAGGGGCATGTGTCAAATCTTAAGTGATCTAATAGCTAACTTTTTTCTCTTACATGGCTTGATGACTTGGCATTCTTTTGACACGTGGCTTAAAGACATGGACATATGATGTGACACCTGTTGACTTAATGGAGAAAATGATTTTTTTACTATTTTGCTCTCATCATTTACAAATTGAGCTTGAGAGCAGTAGGACTTTCATCTCAAAAAAAATTTTCCCTTTAGCTAATTTTGACATTTTTCGTCTCATCAATGGTGTGATTTTGCTAGTTGAGGTAAGAGTGTGGTGGTCCCGATTTTGGGTAAAGAACAAACAACTCTTACTCGATTTTCTAGAAAGAACGAGTGTGGCCTAAACATTGTTTGAAGTAGGAAGCTAATCGAGAGAGTGTTCCCAATGGGTAGGAAAGAAAAGTGGTAAAGGGGTTAATTTTTGAATAATTTAATAAGTTTATGTAATGGCTATTGCAATGCATGTGCAGAAAGTGATATTGCATATGTTATTTACTACAAATTTGAAATTTTATTAGTAAATTAAGGTTTGAGAATTTTAGGATTCAATAATTAAATTAAAAATTAGGTTAATGTTGGTTTGATTAATCATTAAAAAATCAAAAATATAACTTTGTTAATAATTATTTAAAGTTTTATTGGGAAAATGGGTATAGTACATTAGTGTTTGTTCAAACACAATTGACTTAGAGTTGATGGTTTTGTAAAGTATATGCTTAATATGTGTTGAAAAATTATTAATTTGATTTTTTATTTTGTATTTTCTTATTGTTGGTTAATTTGTTCATGGTGTTTATAGAAATGTATCATGGAGGATTTTTTTTGAGTAGTAGTTCTATTGTGAAATATGTGGGTGGAAATCATATGAATCTACATATAAAGAAACTCACTCTGACTAATATAGAGAAGCTGACAAAGCAATTAGGATATATTGATGTATTGACTATAGCTTATGCACCACTTAGAAAATATGTTCCCTAGGAGGTGAAGTAGAGTTGGAGTATGTTGAGACAAAAGAGAAGCGCAAAAAGATTATTAATGTACGCATAGATTATGGTTTCTCGAAGGTGTATGTTGAAGTTATCACCCTTAACCATAACATAAGTGAAGAACAAACTGAAAATGAATTTGAACTTGAACCAAAACCTAAATCTCAACATGAACATCTACCTCAACTTCAAACTGAAAATGAACCTTTACTTGAACCTGAAATTGATGTGAACCCTGCTAAGCATGAAACTAAAAGTGATAATGAAGATTATCTTCTTGGACATGATGAAGATGATGGTTGCAACCTCTCATCTGATGTTGTTGACTCAGATCTAAATGAGGAATATATTAATGCAAGAAATAGCTTAAGGCAATTTATGAACACCATTTTTGATAATGGCTCTAGTTTAGGATTAGAAGAAGAACTCGTAAGAGCTAACAATAGTGATAGGATGGATAGGAGTGAGAGTCAGAATAGTGGGCATCATTATGAATACCATAAGAGTGTTGAAGAAGTTGACAAACCCAGTAGTAGTGATGAAGATAATATGCAGATTAGAAAGAAGAAAAGAGTTATGAGATTTACAAATGCTCATCAATTTAGATTAACAATACAAAATTATGCCATTGCAAATGGCTTTGATGTGTGTTGGAGAAGAACTTGTGACAAAAGGATGGATGCTAAATGTCAGTCAAGTTATAATTATGAGGTGTATGCCTCTAGGATGGATACAAATAAGAGTTTTATAGTTAAGACAATAAGAATAGAACATACTTGTTGCAAGGTGTTGAGGAATAAGATGGCAACAGCAAAATGATTATCTTCAGAATTCCTTAATAAGGTTAGAAGAAATCCACGATACACAGTTGGTCAAATGATTGGGGATATGATGAAGAAATATTCACTTGTAGTGAGAAAAGTGACTTGTTATAGAGCAAAAAAATTAGCAATGCAAACATTTAAATCCCATTATACAAAACCAAGGTCTTATATGGCAAAACTAAAGAGAGTGGAAAAAGAGGGTAGCTTTAAGATAGGGATAAGGGTCATCAATTGCATGTTATGTGGGCTTCACTAGGCTTAGAAAGGGATTTCTTGAGGGATGTAGGCTAATAATATCTTTAGATGGGGCTTTTTTGAAAACTGTGGTGGGTAGGGCCATTTTGAATGCAATAGGGAGAGATAAGAATGGTCAAATGCTCCCTATTGCTTAGGCAATTGTGAGGGCTGAGAATTAAATGACATGAAGATGGTTCATGACTAGGTTGTTTGATGACTTAATGACTATGGATGAACTTGGGTGGACCTTTGTCAGTGATCAGCAGAAGGTAAAGTCATTTGTAGATTATTCATAAATATTTTGCTTTTTATAAATATTTTTATTACTTCTTTTTGTTGCAGGGTTTACTTAAAATTTTGAATGAATTGGTACCTTATGTAGAGATTAGAAACTGTGCAAGGCATATATATATGTCGATTGGAAAAATGTGCATGGTGGATAAAAGTTGAAGGAAATTTTTTAAAAGTTATGTATGCTACATATGAAATGAAATTCCTATCTCATTTAAAGCAATTAGATGAAGTGGACCTTAAAGTAGTAGATGGTTTAATGGCTAGAGATCCAAGGGTATTCTACAAAGCTTACATAACAACTCTGTCAAAATGTGATAGTGTGGACAACAATATAACAGAGACATTTAATGATTGGATTTACAAGCATAGAATAATGCAATTATTGATATGTTGTAGGAGATTAGAATAGGTTTTAATGGAAATGATGAAGCTAAAACAAATATAATGGTTGATAATAAGGAGGAATTATGTCCAAAAATAAGGAAGAAAATAGAGAAGTTAAAATGGGAGAGTAGGTTGTATGTGCTTAAACCTATAATTAATCAGAAGTTTCAAGTCAAATGTGGGAATGATCAATTTGTATTGCTATACTAGCTCAGACATACAGTGGAAGAGGATGGCAACTAAGTGGTATTCCTTGTATCCTTGTCATATCAAGTATCCACTAGATGTAATAATCTTGAAGATTATGTTGATGCATGTTGTAAAAAAGAAATGTATTTGAAAGCTTATAGTTTGCCACTGGAACCTATAAATGGCTTAACAATGTGGCTAATTATGCAAGAAGATCATGTTAACCCACCACCATTTAAAAAGATGCTTGGAAGACCTAAGATAAATATAAAAAAGTTAGTTGATGAGAGAGCAACCAAAGATCCTAACAAGTTAACTAAGCATGGAGTAAGGATGCAATGCAAGGTGTGCTTTCAGCATGGACATAATAAAAGGATGTCTATTAAAGAATAACCCTCCTCCTCCATCAACTGAACAATCAAATCAGGTAATATGAATGCGGTTTTTTTTTTCTAATTATATGAAAATGATAGAATAATAACATATGATTCTTGTTATTATTAACACAAAGAAGTAGAAGAAGAAGTAGAGGCAAATCTCAAGAAATGCCTTAAAGTAGTATATCTAAAATTGGAGATAATATTGGGCCTTTTAATGAGCATCTTAGAGTTGGACCTCCAAATTTAAGGCTAACAGATGGGAGAGCAGATAAGTAAGTGATAGCAAGAGAAAGATATCAGGTTTGTTGGTTCATTAATTCATTTTAGGTTATGTTTTGTTTCACTACTATTTTGATATGTTTGAGGTTATAATGTGTTTTGTCATTATGTGAATAGGCAGGGAAAGGTTATGACTTATGTATATCACTGATGCAAGAAACATATATATTCAGGTATAACTTTTACTTTTAATATATTCACATTAACACACATTGTGTAAACATGGTTATGTAATATATGTTGATCGATATGTACACCATCTTACGACCTTTGAGGAAAACCAAGGGGATGAGAAGGTTTTAGTTGGTTAGTTTGGATGTTACATTAAAATTTAGGGTGATTCCTCCACCCAGGATTATAAGTGTTGGAATATGGATTATAGGGCTACCTATTGAGGTTGTTTACATAATGTACAAGCTCAATAGAATTTTGGGCACAAGGACTCCCTAAATGACTTTCAGTACTTGAAATGTCCTTCACCACACTATTCACAATTCATCATTGGTGTCTTAATAACATGCACACTCACCCTATTAAGTTTCATTATCAACGCATCCATTTTAGCATTAAGCATGGTGTAAGCATCAATATGATGAATACTTGCAACCTTCTTGTTGACTCCTTTTTCACTCGCCCATTGGTAATTATTTGAAGCCATTTTTTCCAATAAGGCATAAGCATCATCAGTTGATTTTCCCTATTAATGCACCTTTAGCTGCAACATCAAGGGTAATATATACCGAATGGTTAAGTCCATTGTAAAATTTTTAGATTAACAACTAGTCTGGTAGGCTATGATATAGGCATCTCTTCTATAACTTCTTAAATCTCTCTCATGCCTCATACAATGTCACCTAGCTCTTGCTGGAAACTTGTAATTATTTGTCTCATTTGTGCAGTCTTGCCCAATGGAAAATATTTTGCTAGGAATGCCCGAGACAATGCATCTCAAGTAGTAAATGAATTAGGTGTCATGGAGTTCAACCATCTTTTTGCCTTATCTCGCAAAGAAAAAGGGAATAATTGTAATCTAGTAACATCATCAGTCTAGTAACATCATCAGTCACCACATTAATCTTAAAAGTTGTACAAATTTTCAAGAAGGTAGAAATATAGGTATTCGAGTCTTCTGTGGCCTCACCCTCAAATGTATTTTGTTGTACCATTTGTATGATCATTGATTTAATTTCAAAGTTATTATTAGTGACAATAGGTCTCAATATGCTTGATTGTGTTTCTTGGTTTCAAGGCATGGCGAAATCCCGTAATATTCTTGGCCATCTGTTTATTTCTCCTCCATTTAATTCTCTTTTGTTTGCCTCTATTTCTCTTTATATATCATCAGTCATGGTTACCCTTTTGTGAATTCTTCTTCTGCAATTGGATTTGCTTTCAAATGTGAAACATACGCTCAATTTCAGGATCAAGTTTGAATAACTCTAAACTTTTTGACCATCACATATACAAAAAGATCTACCTGTCAAAAGAAATAAACACAGTTAAAATCACCAAAATTACTAAAATGCATATTTAACAACTAGACTAATAAAAGTCTTAATTATAATTGATATTCTGAAAAATCAATCCCTGGCAACAACTCAAAAAATTTGTTGCGTGTACAAATCGCTTCAAGTAGTAAACTAAAGAGTAGAGATCGTTCCTACAAAAACTGATTTTCATAAGTATCAAAACATTAACTTCTTATTATCTAATAATTGAATAATAAAGGATAATAAATATAAAAATTTGAAAGACTAAAATAAATTAAAACATAAATTAAATGAAGAAAACTCTTATGTAAAATGATTTCTAGAGAATTCGGGCTACACCACAATATATTCTCAATTAAACAAAGAATTTTATTTTTTCATTGTCTGAATTATCCTTGAAGATGAATTTCCTAAATTACCAATAATCTTTCTCAAGTAAAATTAGATCTACTACTATTAAGATTATGTCTACTCTCGTAATCATAAAACTTAATAATAATTCATTAATTTCTATGAATATCCCTTAAACATCTCTAGACATAAATCCTAATCTCGTGGTATCAATTTCGCAATTCAATGTGTTATGACTAATCTTAAACTTTCACTTTCGCTCTAAGATCTAGGATGTCAACCCTTAATTATATGTGGTCATCGTACATCCAAGTAAACTAAGCTTAAACACATTAAATCAAGGAAACTCAACACCTTAAGAATTAAAATTTCTTTATATAATAAAAAAAAAATATTAGGTTTTCGTCTTAATCCCTAGAATAAAAGAACTAGTTCATTTTAAAAGAAGAAGATGAAACAAAATTGAAGAAACTCATTGAAATAGAATAAGAATTCCTAAAAAGAATAATCTTCCTCTAAATAATGAATCCTAAAGAATAACTCTCTAAAATCACCCAAAATCTCTCACAAACTTATAGTAGATCTAGATATGAATTCTTCTCTCTAAAATTGCATCTCGTCTATTCAGGATAATATGGCTAAATTAGGTTTCTCGATGACTAAAAGAAAGTTTGAATTGTGTTTGGCAATCTATTCTGACTAATTTGCATAACCTAATGCATGAGACATGTAACGACTTATGCACTTAACTGTTGCCACGATCTTGTGTTGTTGACTGGTCAACTCTGTGTTCCTATATGGTCCAACACATGAGTCATGCAATAGCCTATGCAACCCTGTTGATAAGTGCAATTAAGCTTCTTATTTGAGAATTTTTTGTGAAAACAATAAAGAGATATAAACAATTTATTTTAGAATAAAAAAAATACTCTTAAAACAATAAAATTTCTAATTTCTAACCTAAAATTATAAATTAAAAGAATTCCTATCAGCAAGCATTTGCACGAACATTTTTCAGCAATTGCAATACGAACATTATCATCAATTGTAGCCTTTACTGTCGAGCACTAACCAAATTAAAAAAAAAAAAAAGCTTTGTTAAACAAGAAAGAGCAAAGGGTGTAGAACGATTTATAAAAAAACCCGAACTAATTCGTGAAAGAGTGGGAGAGAAATGAACAAAATGGTAGGTAAAGTCGCTTTTTAATTTGTAACAAGGAGGATAAAATAGTAAATTTTCATATTCAAGTCAATAATGTCATCTCATGCTACCAAGTCATCAAGCCACGTAGGAGAAAAGAGCAAGCTCATCAAATCACGTAGGATGTGGCACGCACCCCTTGAAATTTCGATACAATTGAAACAACTCGAAATCATGATGGAGTGAATTGTTAAATTTTGAAGTTAGAGATTGAACTAAATAATAGTAAAGCTAGCGATAACTACCACATATATATTATGGGTTGAGGTCAAGAATTCCCGTCTATCACAAACTGTCTACATAAATAGTTGAATTAAAAAATAACTCATACAGGACCACTATCCATTGCCGCTACCGCCACTGCGGCCTTGCCTCCAGGCCACCATTGTGGCGGCCACTACCATGATGTCCTGTAGGAAACAAAATGTTGTTGGTAATGTTGGCTTGGGAAGGAGCTAGCCAATTGCTACATTAGTTTGTCGTAATGGCCTAGGATACTGCTGGGGAATGTGGGGGCAGAAAGCAGGATTTTTCTATCAAAACTTTGAATTTAATAATTCAGTAATGAATAATAATGCCAAGAAAGACATCACATCAAGAATATCAAATTTGAATTATTTTTTTTTCCCCACACCAATTATGTCACCATCTAATTCCTTCCTTTTTCTTTATTCGTTTGTTCTTTTGCTTGCTGTGGGGAAGATGACTCCTAAGAGCTTTAGTTATAATACTATTTTAGGAAGTGTCATCTAAATAAGGATGATGCACCATTCAGACAGGTTTTATCTACTTTCTACCTACCAATCTCTCTGGGCTTAATTGGCGAGTTTGTCCACGATTGCATCCTTTTTTTTTTTTTTTGATAATGTTATTTAACTTCCTGATAAACCTATTACCTTCCAATTAATTGCTGGCTTAACTGAGTTAATTTTATATAAGCAATTAACTACATATATATATATATTCTAACTGAATCATGTTCAAGAAGATTGGGATTAATTTCTTGAAATGTATTGATTAAAAATTTTCAAATCTTTAAACAAAATATTTATTTATTATTCTACTAGGACTCCAATAATAAAGTACCTAAAATATGATGTAGGAGATTGGGGATTAGCGGTTATCTTTACGTATATGCAGAATCTTGTCCAGTTGAAATTTTCTTTCCATGGCAATGAAAAGACTCTCATATGTACAATCTAGCTCTAACCCATGATATGAACATGAATAGATACACAAGTAAATTATATGAACTGCCTAAGACTTCCGGAAATTTCTAGTTCATTGATAGCTGATAATTGCATAAATTGAAGCAATCGAAATTAATATAAATCACTGGACGTCCAGATGAAGTTAATTAGGGTTATTAGACAAATTAGATTGACAGTGGTGTGTCTATGCTTCCTACTAGCTATTATAATTTATATTTGCATGTTTTTATTCTTCAACGTGTTCAAATATGTGCTAAAATATGTCTTCTATGAAATCACATCATAATTTATGTCTGTATATATGTATATATACATAATTGCATAAATACAACTAAAGAATATATAGTATGTATATATAATAATATAATGTTATACCGATACATATGTATTGCGGATCGAGTTTTCTAATAGCACGCCATAGTTGACCCATACAACTTTGATTATCGATCATTTTCAACTGTCAATTAATTTATCTTTCTCCAAAATATGCCTATAACGGTGGTTCAACTGTTCATAAGTTGTATATGTGATGAACTTTTGGCTTTTGGGAAGCCATTGGTTGAATGGCAATGATACATATACCCACCATCTATTGAGATTAATCAATTAGTGTCTTTTAAAAAAAATAGATATTAACGAATTAGTGAAGTGCCTTTTATTGCAAGACATATCATGCCAATTGCAAACATAAAACTATTTGAAAATGCCATTTGTTTATAATGTATTTATTTTTATTAATTAGTTGGATTTTGAGTAGATTAAGAGCATATTTGGTATTGCTATTATGAATTTTAATTTTGGGATAAATTTTAGAAAAAAAATTTTCTATCATAACTGATTATAGAAATTTTTTTTGATAAATTTTATGAGTAAAAAGTTGATTTTGAAAGAATTTGATGTTTAAAATTTTTACTAATAACAACTTTTTACTTACAAAACTTATATCTAACAAATTTATAACTATTTATGAAAGAGATTTTTTTATAAATTTTGTTTCAAAAACATTCTTAAACTCATTACTTTACGACTTCAATACTATTAGCTAAAGCATGTCATTTCATTATTTATATCAATCACAATTTGCATCTTTTATTAAGATAAGACAATATATATCAAATGTTTAGTTGTTCAAAATGTCAAGCTTTTTCAACAAGAAAGAAATAAGGAGATATAATATAATGAACTTGACATAAAGAAAAAAAGAGACCTCCGATGAATTACTTGTAACTAAGCAAAACAACAAAATGATGGTTTGCCCAAAATTTTTCAGCAGAAATTGAAGTGATAAGTTGTTGAGACAATACTCAGTGCAGTTAGGCCTAATTAACCACCAAAAAAAAAAGAGTGCATTGTGGGTGTGGATCCATTTTAAAAAGGAGTACTAAAAAGGGCCCAAATTTCCTTTTTCTAAAGAAGAAAAGATCATTTGCTTGCTTCTCCTAACAGTTTGCATTCCCAAACCATGGATTAATTAAAAAAGAAAATCAAAACTCCACAAAGCTAATTTAGTATTAATTTCCATAGAAAGAGATTCTTATTTATGAGAAAAGAGACATTTCCACCTTGGACTATAGATTTACGAGATGGAAGTTACGATGGAGGAGATCGTGCGACTAACCTTTTTCTTGGTATACGCAGTTGTATCATTTAGCTGATGATTGACACTTGTCCATTCTTTTTTCGTTGGAGGTACCAGAGTGTTATTTTATTATTCAGTGGCCTCGATTATCGGGTTGATTAATTGTTAATAATGAATCTCAAAGACCTGGCGAGTGGCCCATGGTTTTGTTTCCAAGAATTCTTGAATCTTATTGGTTGCTTCTTTTTTATTCACGTGGGCAAGGCCAATTGAGTCAGGCAACTCCAAAACCCTAGACGAAGGTTCCTGTTTTCTGTTTAGGTATCCATTTCCAAGCACTATATGCACTTGTACATGAGATTCGTCTTAAATAATAAATAATGACTGATGAAATTAATAGGTTTAAAACAATTTTTTTTGTTAAAAAAAAAAGAGGTAGGGGAGAATGACCGAGCTCTTTTGATAGTAAAACTACACAATTTTTCATAAGATTATTAAGTAAAATGGAAGTGTGTGTCTATATATATATATATATATATATATATATATATATATATATATATATATATATATAGGGTAAATTTTTAAATTTTTTTATTAAATGTTGATTGAAATTTAAATTTATAACTTTGCAACTATTGTTTTCAACTTCTTATCTTGATAAGGGGAACATGGATAGATTTGACTTCTTTTTCATAGGTTGGTTTAAGATTCTTATTCAACAGACTAGTTTTATTAAAATTCAAAAATATAAACTTAATATTAAAAAAATTTAGATTATATATATATTATTTATTATTTACCTAAAATAATATTATTTTTTTAGTGTTGAGAAGGAGAAATTATATTAGAGAGATTTGAACCCTAACACTCATTCTTAGATAATCTCGCCTTACTACTAGGATAAAACACCAATTAATACTGCTAATATTTTGTTTACTTTAATTATTGGTGAAACTAAGATAAAAGTAAGATAAAATAGTTTGGGAATTAATTACATATTGAAAAATTAAATAAACAGTTAGATAAGACATAAAGATAGAGAAGAAGAGATAAAATTAAAAAACAAAAAGAACTAATTTTTTTTTTTATGAATAACAACATATTGATTTTCTATTAAATTGTAATCAGTTTTTATTATTGTGCGATAACTGCAATTAATTTTGATATCATTAATAATGAGTCATTGTATTATTTTAAATAATTTGTTATTCAAATATTAAAAAATAAATAAAATAAAGTAATATTTACAAAAAGAACATACTGAAAATAACTCATCTCAAAAAGCTCATAAAAGGCGATTCAAAGAGAATGAACGGTCTCTTCAATTCTCATTGGTAACAGTAAATGTGATAATATATTTTAGTAAGAGTAGTAATAATGAATGGGGATTACAAGTCCATAATCCTTGTGTTCCTTTCCTTTTTTTATTTTTTATTGTGAAACTTAGTCAATATTCATCGACTAAATCCAAAAGTTTCTTTAAGCATTTTAAAAATTGAAAAAAAAAAGAGCAAGATCATCAATTAGGTTTAGTTTGCAAGAGATCAAGAAAGAAATTGTCTGATAATATTTGGTTGTGTGATCTAATTGAAGGGTAATTTTGATATTATGTTTGAATTTAATAAGAAATTTAATAAAAAAAATATTAAAGTTAAACGTTGTCAACATATAAGAATATTGGAATATATGTTCATAAAATAAGAGATCATGAAATGTTGTATTATGAAGACGTTGAGAGACTTTAGTATTTTACCTTTTATTTCCGCTGCTTAATTTTTGCTTGGATTAGAACTCTGACAATGGCGTGCAAGGAGCAATCCTCTATCCTCGATATTGGTTAATTAAGGTTGTGGTCAGGTCAGCTTCACGTGCCTGCCACTCAATGAAATATTGGTATACCTGCTGGCTGGGCTACCATGCGTTTGGAGGGTTGCAATCTGCAAATGATGTCATGTGGAGCTCAATAAAATAGAGAAGATTATGGTGAAGATTCTCATTCTGGGTTTTACAAAAATCCTACAACTGTGTTTTGTGCTTCTCTCTGTCATGAACCCATCAGCAATGGTTGCTTTTATGAAACTTATGTGATCATATATGTTGCCATTGTATTTGTATGATTCCTTCTTTCAGATTAAACAGTTTTTTCTGTTTCCAATTTCAATAGATTCATTTGATTGAATACGA
This sequence comes from Omphalea diandra, assembly GCA_949677035.1. NCBI lineage: Eukaryota > Viridiplantae > Streptophyta > Magnoliopsida > Malpighiales > Euphorbiaceae > Omphalea > Omphalea diandra. The sequence goes on from CATIWR010300692.1 coordinate 38,958, forward strand.
ATGTTTGATCCTTATATTATTAAAATAAAAATTTATTATCATATGGTGTAAATTTCAACTCTAGTTATAGTTGAATAAATTTTTCTCTTTTTAACAAATATTTTACTAAGACGATACATAATTTATGATGGCTAAAATTCGAATCTAAAAAGCATGTATTAGACCATTGAAATTGGTTACAAGATGGGTTATATAAGTTATCTGAATGTTGAGCCTTATTACTCATTTAAATAAAGATTAATTATTATAGACCTTTGTAATTTATCATATTCAACTAAGTCATCATTAATATTTCAGTATTATATAGTTTAATCTTTCATGTTTGTTGATGTTCTCCTATTAAGTTTTTTTAAAAAATTTTTAAGATTTTACTATATGATTTATGTGATTTACCATATTTAAATAAATTATCTATTACTTTTAACACCACATGAAATAATCTATGTTGTTTGATCTATTATGCTTTTAGGTTCTAAAAATTATTTTTCAATTTGATTTTAAAATTATTTAGAAAGTATACAGTACTCTCAGCATTATAATAAATTTTTAAATTTTACTATTCCAATTAGCCTATAACTCTTGATAATTTTTCTTTTTTAATTTTGAAATAACAAGAACAAGTTTAAACAAATTAACTATGATTTTAGTTAAACATATATTAACATTATAATCAAAATAATAAAAAAATCTAAAACTAAAAACATAAGAATATGGATGTTTTGAGATGAGATGTATGTGAACAAAAAATGACAGAAATTTTTTAAGTGTATATGTGAATGAAAATGAGGTTATTTTTGTCATTATTAAAATATTTTATTTTTTATTAATTTTTATTGATTAATTTTATTATGATTTTATAGTGTATTTAATCATGACTATATTTAATTTATTTTGTTTCAAATCTAAAATCTTTAATGAATAATTAATAAAAGATCCAGTAGAATAAAAAAATAAATGTACAAATTGTATAATATTAAAATATAATATATGATTTAGTTAAATGTAATAAACTACAGAAATTTACTAAAATATAATAAATTACAGAGATTCGTGGTGATTAAGTCTTCAAATAATCACATGCAGGTTGGTAACTTAATTTGTTTTTCTCTCTCTTTTTTTTTAAAAAAAAAGTTCTTCACTAGGATTTAAAACGTAGAACTTCTTTATCTTCAGGATTAGAAAGGTGAAAGCACTAAAATTGTTTGGTGGGATTCATAGGAACTGATGGGTGACAGTGCACTACTTCGAACTTGTATTGTCAGAAGCTCAGAGTAAAAAAATCATTACAGAGGATCACATCACATACCTCATCTCAAACCTAGTTATTACCAAAAATAAATAAATGAAAGCTAAATAAAAATAAAAATAAAAATGTTTCTTGACAGCAACGGAACACGTCATAATTGGAAAACTCTTGCTGGCATGATCCATTGTATTTTTCCTATTTGGGAAACCTTAAAAGAAATCAAAGGAAATCCCTTTTACTGATTTGCCTGTGCTTTTTCTCGACTTTCCTATCTCCACGTGTCCCACTATCCAAGTACTCTACGCTGAAATCTCAGAAACAGCTTTTGGTTGAACGACGACGACGAGATAACACGAGAGGTCTTATCAATCCAGGGAAACAACGTTTACCAGAACTTCCTAGGAAAAAGAGTTTAACACATCGTTTGTTGATAAATCTAATGAAAATATATCGCATCAATTAATAATCTCATAAATGCTGACTTATTAGTATATAATTAATTATTTATAATAACATAATTACTTTATGCGACGATATTTTTAATTGACATAATATATTTTTATTGAACTTATCTACAAATAATTTGATATACTATGTTTCTTTGAAAATTTCTCCAACATCTACATTAGGTAATGAGCCGAGTTTTGATAAAAGATTTCAAGGAGTTCATCTAGTAAATAAGTATTTATTTTCCTTGAATTTTATGAGGTTAATATTTTTACATTTTCTTTTAGTATTGGAAGGTGAGATTGAAAATAATAGCAATAAATTTTAAAATTTTGTGCACGTTAATATTTTATTTTCTATATATATATATATAGCATTTGATTAATAATTTAGTTGTTGTACTAAAAAAGAATTTCATTTAATATAAAGATAAATCAATCATTTAACATTAAATTAAAGTCTCATGAATACTATATGATATAATATCTTGATATTATACTAATCAATCTTATTAATGATGCTTAAATTAAACCCATAACACCTTTTTGTGTTATAATAAATAAAGAAAAATATTTGATTTCACTTTGGTTAAGGTAGACATTCGGTGGACTCTGTTATTTAAATTGATTTTTAGTAAAATATTTATATTTTAAAATCAAATAAATCAAATTTATGAATTGAATCAAATCAAATTGAAGTATATTTTAATTTATTCAATCAATTCGACTTTGATTATAATATTTTAATTTTATTAATATAAATTATATTATTTAATTATTTATAGATATAATATTTATTATATATTAATTATACATGTAAACATAATGTATATTTTAATTACTGGTTATTGAAGTACGTGTGTTACACGTAATATGTGATTTTTTTAGATTTATTTTTGTAAATTATGTTTTTAGTATTTTAATATTATTGTATATATTACAATGTAACTTAATAAATTTTAAATATTAATTAATCAACAATATATTTAATTTGAAGTTATTTTTAACACAAAAATGTATTGAATTGAAATTTAGTGGTAAAATAAAATTGAAGATCAAAAAGTTGGCTGATCTATCTAAAAGTAGAATTTTACAAAGATAAACATTTAAAATTGTTTCATTAGATGGTAGGCCTATTGATTTAGGAAATTATTTCGTTGAAAGAATTACAAAAACAAAAGGAGAAAATGGGGATTTTTGGACAATTTCTTTTTTAATGCCATGAGTTTTATCAAGTATGTTTCTTTTTCATATCAATTTAAGTACGTTTATAAACGTCATGTCTCGTGAATATAAGAGAAAAAACAAAAAATTTTAGCTAATGATGTAGATATAATTTTTTTGAAATAAATAGTATAGATATAATTAAATTCCTATCTAAACTTTTATTAATCTTATTACACAACGCTTATCAAAGAGCTACTCATGAACTCCAATTTTTGTAAAGTTTTAAGATTTGGTAATTAGCATTGGCAAATCTTTGTCTCAGCTGGATGGGTGAAAGCTAGTCATTAACCCTTTGTTAGTGAAAAGGAGAAAGTGGAGGAGAAAATGAGGAGAGAGAAAATGAGAGAGAGTGATAATTTTCTTTTGTTTGGAAAACTAGGAAAAAAGCAGGAGAAGAAAAAATGAGGTGATTTTTATCGCGTTGGGCTCACCATTTTGTGTTTCCCTAATTTGAGGGGAAAATGAGGAGAAAGTTGTGTAATTACTTTTTACCCTTTCAAATATTCATAAAAAAAGGTAAAAGTCATTAAAATCTAAAGATAAAATATAAATTTAGCTTCCAAAGATTTTTTTAATAATTATTTTAAATAAAAAATAAACTTTCTCCTCATTTTTTTCCCTTCAATTTTCTCTTTTTCCCAAACAAAATAAGAGATTATTTATTTTCTTCATCTCACTTTTTCTACGCTCACTTTCTTTTCCTTCATTTTCTCCCCTCTCCTCTTTTTTTCCCCAAACAAAGGGTAAAGGAAAAGATAAAATAATTCATTGTACATCTACAATTGAAAAAATATAAATATATGAGAAAGGTAAGTTTTATGAGGTAAAATTACGACCCCATCCTTGTAGTTCTTTTTTTTTTTTTTTTTTTTTTTTATCTTTGAAAGAGGAATTATATGTAATAAGTTTTAGGGGTCAAAGCTCTTAGTTGTTGAACGTAATAATCTAATGCTATTTAATATATATATATACCTTTGTGATCTTTTTAAAAAACACGTGATATGTGTTTTTTAATTTTAATTTAATATTATTATATTAGAATGTAATTTAATATATTTTAAATATTAATTAATCATACTATGATATTCATTTTTATTTTTATTATAAAATTTATTTTATTGAAATGAAATGATGAAATAAATTAAAAATAATTAGAAGATCATAACTTTTTGAGTAAATTTATGAAATTTATAAATGATGACTAAATTCAAAGTTCTTATTTATAGTTTTAACTTTTAATACATTTCTTTAATTTTTTATTTTTATTTCTTATAATATTTTTCTCACTATTTTTATTATTTTATTTTAATTGCCATTTTCTCAAATTTTAACATTAAATGTTTTGAATTTTACAAATTTTACGGTGTTAATATTATTAGATTTATTTAACTGGCTTTAAAAAAGATGTATATAAACCGTCATCCTAGCTGCATGCAGATATATTTTTTGGAATTTTACAAAAGAAAAAATATTTTTTTGTTCATATATATGTTCTTTCATTCTTTCTTTTATAGATGTAGTATAGATATGGAAATATAATTTATATTTATATCATTTTATCTAAATAAGTTTATTTTATTTTTAAAAATTCAATTATATATATATATATATATATATATATATATATATAACCATTTTATTACAATACCCTTATTTCTTCATCCTTATGATTCAGACTAAACCCAAGTGCTCCATTAGCTCAAACATTTTCAGTTCACAATTCCATTACAATATCTAACAAAGCAATCATAATTCCACCATAATAATAACAATGTTTCTTAGAAGTTGTGCAAATCTGCATTTAATTTGAATTTATAGAGAAATATAATTGAGGATATAAAAGTCTAATTATGTATAAGTTATAGATAAAGATTTTCTTAACTATTTGATATCACTGAGACTCATAGTTTTGATTTATTAATAATATATAGTAGAGTCATTTTAATATATATCCAATATATCATGTAACTAAAAAGTGGAAGTTTTGTAAGTGAATGATATATCAATGTAAATAATTAAATTCTAATATGTTTTCTCTTTAAAATTTGTTAATACACTAAAAAATTCTAAAATATGATACTATCTATAAACTCTTATAATTATTTAATAAATCCATATTTAATTAACAACTTCATAATAGTTAATTAACCTCATATAATTAATGTAAAAAACGAAGGAAATATCTTTTACTGGATTTGCCTGTGCTTTTTCACCGTTTTCCTATCTCCGCATGTCCCACTCCCCAACGACTCTTCACTGAGATCTCAGTAACGGCTTTTGGTTTACAGATGGCAATTAAGGGAGGATCCGCCTACCGCGGGGTCCCACTCGATAAGGTGAAAAATTTTCATTTCTTTTTTCCTATGGAGTGAAATGGGAATTATATCTCTCGCCTATGAGTTTATATGCGGATCTCTAAAGTAGATTCTCGTATACATTCAAAAATATTATATATATTTTTATAAATTTTTATATTTATTAGATAAATATTTTATATTTGTTAAATAAATATATAAATATTTTACGTGTATAATTATATATTTTTATATATTTATTAATCTATAACATAAAATATTTTTTATTTTATAATATAATAAATTATATTTTTTAAAAAATCATTTAAAAGTTATAAAAAAAATGTTGCTCTGCGAAATTTACGGAGGAAGAAATAGAGGGAAAATTCTCCCCATTAAAGCAGCGGCCCCACCCATTGTCATTCCTATTTTGGTTGAATGAAAATGACAAATGAGATAATACATTTAACGTTTTCTTAATCCAGGGAAACAACATATACATGAGGTATTTAAATTTTTAGGCACGTTAGTGTATATATATATATATATATATATATTAAACACATAAAAATATTATAGTTCTACTCATGTAGTTATTATCCATATACGTAGCATTTGATTAATAATTTAATTATTGCACCGAAAAAACATTTAATTTAATATATTTATATCAATCATAAAAGCTTAAATTAAAGTCTTATGAATACTATATGAAATAATGATAATATACTAACCAATCTTATTAATGGTGTTTAAATTAAATCTGTATTGCTTATTGTGCTGCAATAAAATAAAGGAAATATTTTATTTCACTTTGGTTTTTTTTTTTTTTAACAAGAATATCCATAAGTCAAGGAGAAAGAACATCATTTTGGAGAATGACAACCAACTCAGCAGGAGGATTAATTACAGCTACAAAGCCTAATCTAACAGATCTAGCAATCTAATTTGCAGACTTGTTAGCCATTGTCCCAATACAACAAAAATGAATTTGTACATGGTGGGAAAGAAGATTTCTAATATCTGAAATTATAGCTTCAATTTCCCAGGAATAGCATAATCCGGACAAGTTAGAGAACAAAACACAATCCGAGAATCTATCTCTATATTAGTCCTTGCTAAACCTAACAATATAGCCGTTTGTACTGCTAATCTCAACTTTAAAACTTTCGCCACTAGAAGTGAATAACGTAAACATTTTTCTCCTCTATAGTCAATCACTTGTCCGCAGTGGTCTCTGGTGATAGTTGCAATACCTGTTATTTCGTTTAGAAACGAACTGTCACAGTTCACCTTAACTTCTCCATGACCTAGGGGAGACCACCCAACGACTGGCTGAATAGGCTGGCTTGGTTTAGATAATTACGTCGACGTGAGGGAGGTAAGAGTCACATATTCTTAATTACATGCCAAAACTTTTCGAATGGTAGATGCAGGATCAGAAGTAATATTTTGAAATATAAATTGATGTCTGGCCTTTCAGATGAACCAACACACCATAGCCATCATTTTTAGATTATCGTCCCCATCCTCCTCCTTTAAGCTCTTCCTCAACGAATCCCACCAAACAGTAAAAGATGAGAATCCCACCTTACTAAGAGAATAAACCAAGCTACCAAACCAAACAACAGTACCTTGGGGGAAAAATTAAAGAAGATGCTCAATAGTTTGATTTCAGCATTACAAAGATCACACACTTCCGAAGAAGTACATCTTTTTTTAAAGAGATTCACCTTAGTAGGGAGAGAATTACATACCAACCTCCATAAAAAGTTCTAACTTTTGGAGTAACAGGAAGTTTCCAAATACTTCTCTAAAAATCACCCGTCTAAGACCAAGAAGAAGAGGATGTTGCACAATTTGGCCTATTCTCCTTCTATTTAAGAATCGCATAACAGGATTTGACTGAAAAAGATCCTGATTTTGTGTAGTACCAAATTACAGAATCTGTATGATCGACAGGCCCTATGGGAATTTTAGTTAACCAAACTGGATTGTATTTTGATTTATTTAATCAGTATGATTTTGTCTATAATATTTTTAAATTTTTTTTATATATATTATTTTAATTATTTATAGATATAAGATTTATTATGCATTAATTATATATGGAAACATAAAGTATATTTAATTGCTAATTATTGAAGTACATGTGTTACACATGATATGTGATTTTTTAGATTTATTTTTATAAATATTTTAATTTTATTGTATATATATTACAATGTAACTTAATAAAAACTAAATATTAATTAACCAATACTATACTCAATATGAAGTTTTTTTTTAATGCAAGAATGTATTGAATTGAAATTTAGTGGTATATTAAAATTGAAGATAAAAAAGTTGGCCGATATAAACATTTAAAATTGTTTCATTAAATGGTAGGCCCATTGATTTACGAAATTATTTCCATGGAAAAGAGTATAAAAACAAAAGGAGAAAATGGGGATCTGGACTTTTTTTTTTTTTTTTTTAATGGGATGAGTTTGATTAAGTATGCTTCTTTTTCATATCAATTTAAGTAAGTTTATAAATATCAAGTCTCGTGAATTTGAACAATCTTATTATTTATGTTCTTTTTATTTTATTTTATATATGAATTACGAATGAGTAAAAAATTCAAAAATCGAAATAATCTAAACTGATTTGTAAATTATAGTTAACCAATTTGAATGTTTCAGTTTGATTTACATTAAAAATCATATATATATATATATATATATAAAATAAAAAATAGTAAAGAAGTTTAATAACAAAAATAATAATTTATAATTAATTTTTTTTTAAAATATTATTTTGTAAATTTTTATAAAAAATTAAAATAAAGCTAAAAATAATTAATTTTTTATTAAATTTTAAATGATAAAGAAATTGAAATAAAATAAATTTACTAAAACGATGGCAAAAAATGGAGGGAATATTTACATTTTCTTTCTCTATTTCTGAAAAAAATCATAAAATAAACATAATATTCCCGAAATAGAACTATGGTATACGAATTCGTAGTCACCCACGCGTCAACGATCTATACGGTGGACGGCGCTATCATCTACTACTAAAAAACAAATAATTCCGTCCCTATTTCTCCGGCTCACAAAACCACCCAGTGGTTTTTCTGTGCCTAGTAAAAAAATTAAAAGAGACAGAGAGAGAAAATAGTAGCAGTTTTCGGCTTCCTCATATACTCTTTCCTTATATAGCTTGTTTTGCTGCAGTATCTCTTAAATCTCACTGCAAACTTATACACAAACACCTGCCAAAACGACGTCTCTGAAACACCGGATTTGGCTCATTAACGCTTCCTCCTCCTCCTTTCCTCTCCTCTTCTCTCCAGGTAATTTAATTAACCGTCTCTTTTTTTTAAAAAAAAAAATTATATTTTCTGATTAAGAGATTTATCTCTCTCTCTCTCTCCCCCCTTTCTAACGAGTTTCGATTTTTTAAGAAAAAGAAGAAGGAAAAATTGGAAGGTAAAAATGGGAAGGGGAAAGATAGTGATAAGGAGGATAGACAATTCGACGAGCAGACAAGTGACGTTCTCGAAGAGAAGAAACGGATTGTTGAAGAAGGCGAAGGAGCTTGCGATCTTATGCGACGCCGAGGTTGGCGTCGCTATTTTCTCCAGCACCGGAAAGCTCTACGATTTCGCTAGCACCAGGTCATCCTTTTATTTTCCTCCTAGCTATTATATACATATCTAATAGCTTATCAGATTCAGCTCCTGTGTTTTGTTATATATTTGAATGATTTTTGTTTATTTACAATATAAAATATATATGTGTGTGTTGAGATTTTTTTTTTCCGAGGTGCTAAATTATTTATTTATTTATTTTTGGTGTGCTGAGCAGCATGCAACTGGCTATAAGGATTGTGATTTTATGATTCAAATTTGGTTAGGTTATTGATCCTAATGTTTCAGAATTTGATTATGCAAGGATGTTTATCTTGTGTTGGTGAATATATAAATATTATCATCCACTTTTCCTCTTCTTTTTTTATTGGTTATTTTTTTAAGAAGCATACGAAGTTAGAATAGAAAGGATGAATGTGTAGAGTACATAGTAAAAATAGTTGGAATGCGATCGATCATGATGATAGCTAAAGCACGACGGAGTGTTGATGTTCAGAGATTTTAAGTTAGGAGTTTGATCAATGCGGATATATATATATATCTCGGCTGAATACCTAGAAGTCTTGTAAGATTATTGTCATTGATAATTTTCAGCATTTTAGATCGATGGGGCATCCTTTGTGGTCTCGTTTCCTAGCTTGCAAGCCGAAGTTTATGACTTCTAGTGCTAGATTATGGAATTTAGGTTTATAAGATTAGAGAGTTTGAATTTAGGTTCTCTTTAGGATTGACGTGTAGTAAAAAAATCTTTGCAGTGCTACATTTAAGTCTTTGACAAGGATGAACAAAAACAGGATAAAGTTATCAAATTTATTGAAAAATAAAATAATAAAAAGAGTCTTGCCATCTGCTAAATACTTCCACCTAGAGCTTTTGACAATCATGTGCTTTTGTTGTAATCACAATGCAATAGTCGAAGGCGTTTGTTTGATGCGTTCATCGAGGGTAGCAAGATAATGGTCTCAATTGTTTTGGCAACTTGACCAAGAACAAGAATCTAATATAATTATTGTAATAAATCCCCAATTCGTGGTTGCATAACTATAGCATAAAAATTTCATAAAATTAGTTATGAATCTATATGTTATATAATATGATTATAATAATAAATTTTAAATAAATTTAATATTTAATTTTATCAAATAATTAGGTAATTGATTATATAATTAAATTAGTGTAATAAAATAGTAAAAAAAAATAAAGAATTATAACTAAATTAGTATAACGAATTTTAATAACAATATAATTATTTTGATAGAAAATAAAAATTGATAATTTAATTTTTTTTCTTTTGCTAGCCCTTTTTGTTTTCTTTAGTTCTTTAAATTTTTTCATATTGTGTAGGAAATTAAATTCTGGTTGTCGTTAAAGTCTTAAAAAGCATTAAAATAGGAATTTTTTTCTATATTATTAAACTTTTAAAATTATTTTTATATGAAGAACCTCCTAGTTATATTATTAATTTTTTACATTTTTAGGTTACTTGAAAATTTTAAAACTATTTGTTAGCTTATTACTTGCCATATAGTAAAATAAAAATATGCTATGTCACAATTTTTAAAAATATTATATTGCAATATAATTACTTAACAAAAAATAAACATTCATCCAAAATTAAAATTAATTATATAGATTGATTAATTTTCAAAATTACAACTTAGAATGGAAAATGCCATCTTGGTTTCCCTTGTACCCCTTAAGAAAAGTTTTGTTGATTGGGAAAATGGAAGTTTTCATTGATAGAAAAGCTCAAAGCATCTATAACGAAGTATCTCTTACAATATACTCTCTTTATTTTATAATAGATGTAGTTTAAATTTTTTGCACATATATTAAAGATTGTATTTCATAAATATTATTATATAAGTAAAAGATTATATTACCATTAATTAATTATTTTCATAAATTATTGTGCACTCTACAAAAATAATTATTATGAAAGAGAGAAAAAGTAAAATTGAAAAAAAAAATTGATATTCATAGATAAATGTAAAACGTCATATATTATGAGACAAAAATTTTTTCCTAAAACGACATCAAATTTGAAACAGAGAGTATTTGGATTTAGCTTTGAGTAACGCAAATGAAATTCCAATAATATGATGTACTTTCATTGACAATGCATCTTTTCATTTACTTGAGATCTTTAATAAAAAAATTAAACAAAAAATACTAATTATAGTGTGGAAATAGATTTTGAGCGGATTTAAATTATTGATTATAGAAAGATAATTATGAATGAATTATCAATACTTAATCACAATTTAAATTACTCTTAACTTACAAAGATATTTTTTATTATTAAATAAGGAGAGCATTTAAATTTTATTATTTTATTTTTTATGTAAAATTGATAATAAAAGTTACTTTTTATTTAATTACAACTACTCTAGGTAATTAATTACATGCTTTAAGTACAACACTTTAGATAGCTACTATAGTATTTAGATATGTTGTTAAGATGCAATACACCAATCCCTCAACAACGAATAGACAAATATAAAGATGAAAAAACCTCTAATTATTTGCATGTTTCTTAAAACTTTTTGCACTTTCTTAAGAAAGTGTAAAAAGTTTTAAGAAAAATGCAAATAGATTATATTAAGAGTTTTACATATTTTCACTCTCCTATAGAGTGCAAGCAGGGTCATAGCTGAAACCAATGAAAAATTGAAAACATCTCACTAAGTATTAATGCTTGTGATGTTATTTTAAATAAAAATAAATTTATATCTCAGTAAGATAGATTTCACTAAAACTAGAATTATACCCCACTTTTACAAAAAGGAAAAAAAAAAAATCAAATCTTTATATTAGGAAATGAACAATTCAATACAAATATAAACGGGTGATAAAATGAAAGTGGGAGAGGATGTAAAAGGGCCTACTTAATAAGTAAATTTGCCTCTATGTTTCCATGAAGAAATATCATTGATTGGTGAAACAATTCCTTGCATATATTTTTGATAAAATATCATAGAAAACAAATGCTGTAAGCTTACTATAAGTGGTGAACATAATTAGATGAGCCTTAAATTCATTCATTTTTTTCTAAATCATGATGATAAACCCTAAATCAAAAAATTATTTGGGAGAAAAATAGAAAAGAAATTAAGGAAAAAACATAGTAATCCATCCATTAATATCAAATGAAGTTTCAATTAAACAAACTAAATCTTTTAAATTCCTAAATCCTAGTGCACTTAATCTCATGAACAAATAAAAGGAGAAGATATTGATCATTCTGAAAACATATATATGACATGTATAGTTAAATATCAGTATATAAAGCATAAATTCGCCATTAAACCACGGAACCTATTTAAGGTTTTGCTTTAATTACTTTCTATTGTTTTCTTGGATTTGAATATTATAATAGTATTTATAGATTTACTTGAATTCATAACTCTATTCACTAAAAGATTTTATTCTAGTCATTCAATTATAATACATACAATGGACAATTGGCTTGTAAAACAAAACAAGTACAGGATGACTTGAGGCAAATTTAATTCAAATGTACCTTTCTTTGTCTTCCATAACTTTTCAAAAAGAAATACTAATAAGGGGAACTGCAGTGAGGTTGAATGAAGGGTTAAATGCCCTTCACTCAACCTTTTTATTACACCCCCACCAATAGTGGGGGTGTAATATATTTAATCCAGCATTCTGTGTAATAGATATTACACGTAGAATGTTCATCTAAAAGTTGTTGTTTTTTTTAAAAAATAAATTAGTTAATAAAAAAAAAGGCTTTTAAAGCCTTTTACCAAACAAATTACTGTTGCTTCCATTACAACAGTAACTTTTATTTAATTTTTTTAATTTTTTCTATAAATATTTTTAGTTATTTTAATTTTTCACTATCTTATTTCATCTCTTTTCTTCAACTTTTTCTCAAATTTTCTAAAATTCCACAATTTTCTATTAATTGGCACACAAAAAACTTATAGATTTTTTGCATGGAACCAAATAATAAAAATTCTTCGTCTTCACAAAATCAAAACTATCAAAATTTTCATAATTACTCAATGTAAAGAGCTAGAAAAATATAAAAAATAATGATGTAAAAAGCTAGAAAATATATATTATTTTTAGATAATTAATCATTTTTATTTTCATAATATTAAAAAAATTTAGAAATGTAATTTTTTTTAAAAATCCATAAATTATTTTTCAAATTAATAATATAATTTTTTAGAAAATAAATTTATTTATATATTGGATATATATTATAAAATATTAAAATAAATATGTAATTTAATTGTGAGTTTATATTTTTAAAATTTGTAATTAATAATAAAATAAAAATAATAAAATTATAATGCGATATATAAATTATATTTTAAAGAATATAAATCATTATGCTGAGAACGAAAAATATGATATTTGTAAATTTTATAATGTCGAGAAATCTCTCTCTCGGGAGATGGGGAGAGATACGTTTGGCTGTTAGACCACGTGCGTACGAATTCCCTTTCACGAGTGGCAAGAAGCAGTGGTCGCTTATAGGAAGGAAAAGTCCAGTTAGCATTCGAATGCAGGAATTTGATAAGGGGAAAAACTATCCATTTGAAATAATCTAACCATTCTCAGGAGTGCCAGGCCTGGAACACCCACACAAAGCTAGTTTGTACTACAATTATTTAATAGGTAGTTTATTGTTTCTGTGAAGATGTCTCCAATCTTATCTATAGAAAGATAAGAATTGAGAAACCTCTTTTTCTTCAAAGTTAATAGTACGGATCTTCCCAAAAGAGGAAATTATTAAAATACATATACACCCAAATCCACAACGATGACGTTTCCAAAGGTTTTTTTTTTTTTTTTTTTTAGAGATGACGTTTCTAAAATTAAATAGGAGTATAGTTTTTATCGACTCAACGTTACAATAGACTAAAAAATTTTAGAGTTAAATTTAAATTTTGATCAAATCTAATTTATTGATTTAAATTATTCAAATCTAAATAATTTAAATGTATTTAATTTAATTAACAAAACTAATTTTTTAAAAATAATATTTTTATTAAAAATTAAATTTATGAATGGTTCAATTTAATATAATTTAAAATCTTTTTTGCATTTTGATTTAATAATTTAATTTGATTTGGCTATAACTTAAAATAATATTATTCTTATTTATTTTAAAAATATATATTTTAAAATTAATTTAACATAAAATAAAGTCAAACTCACCCAATGTAATTGATTGTCAGGTAGTCTTACATGTGATAATAAGGTTTTATTGTTTTTGGTTATTGGTAGGGAAGACGTGGTCATTTGATGGCAAGTTGTGCTTCACCTATACTAAATGCTTAGTGAACTACGTTTATTTGTGCATTTTAGAAAATATAATGGAATTAACTCTAGAACAAAATTTATGATATATCTAAATAAGTTACTAGTAGTTAGGGCAAACAATTTTTTTAGGATGCATTTACGTGAGACATAATTATAAAGATTATTGCACATAATAAAACTCAAATCATGAAAGACTCAATCAATATGATACCATAAAAATTAGTAAATAAAAGAGGATATGTATAATATGCAATGATACAATATAATCAAACCGAGAATTATATGATACAATATAATGATAAATTTGACTTTTTATATTATTTGACATGGTTAATTTGTCCTTGAAAACTAATTAGCATATTGATGCCATTATTGTTGGAATATGAGAAAGATTAACTCAATTTAATGATTTCCAATTTTGTCTTATAAATAGGAAAACTAACAATGCAATTGATTTTGTAGCAAGAGCTAGTGTAAATAATTTCTTCAATGGTGAGTGGATGATCTCACATCCCATCCCATTAGCTAAGATTTTATATTTTTATACCTTCGGGCTTTTTTATTAATTGCAATCTTTGCTTCTTTGAAAAAAAACAATATAATGGATTAATGTATGATATATGATCCTTTGAATTCATTAAGGACCATTTAAATTATATTAGAAAAAATATTTTGATATTAAAAATAATCAAAATAATTTAATTTGAAAAATTAAGTTAACAGGGTAGGATACAAATATAAATTTATTGGAAACACTTGAGGTTAATTTTCGTCTTTTCACATCTTTATTATTTATTTTGCATGTAAATACATTATGTTTTTAAATTAGTAATGAACCTATTTTGCATGTAAATTTATTTTAACTAAAGGATTAAGCATAAAACGTTTAATAGTCTACATATAATTACTGACCACTTTATATTTAGAGCTTGGAAATAAAAAGATAATAACGTCAAAGTTTAATCTATTGTTGTAATGTCGTTTTGAATTATGAGATAAATATTTAATGAACATATATACGTATTAGATTTTAATATTGATGAATATAAAAGGATTTGATACAATAAAAATATACAAAAATGGATCTCTTTTTGTTTTTTTTTTCCCCTTGTACATACCCTCAATTATCTTTTAACTCTGCTCTTTGCGCATGCACCAATGTTATCCACACATGGATTGGTAGTTCTTCTGAAACCAATAACGGTGAAATGAAATACATTCCATTCCGTGGTCTTTCATTTGCATCTTATCCAGTGATTTTTGTTGAATGCAGCACACAACAATCTCCATAGATGCAACTACTCATGAGAAATTGGCGCTGAGCCACCGTGCAAAATAGTTAGGATAGCTTACATTAGCGGAGCCTTTGATTGTTCAGCTTCTTTAGATGATGATAGAAGTTTATTAGTGCAAAGTGTGAAATATTTTAGTCATTGAGTAATTAATGAAATAATGACATGGCAGTAACTAATTCTTCCTCCATTTTTAATTTTGTAAAATTTACATGTGTTTGGTATGCATAATTTATCATAGCGATTAAATTAGTTACTTAGAGAAAAATATGAAAATTAGTGAGTAAAAGTATGCCTACTACTTAGACAATAGTGGTGGTGCCATGATTGCTACTCTAACCTAGTAAATCTTCACAATGTTGGCTTACCTATAATACTTTCGTATGCTAGAATCAAAACAATTTTATGATCAATGACTTCGGTTAAAAACCATCATGGATGTCAAAATGGATTGATGTATTGTATTTGTATTATATTAACATATTCTATTATGGTCAATAGGAACATGATTTGTTTATATGTCGTGTTAGAATATATCAATCCTAATATAACATGTGTAGCTCATTTAATTAATTGAATCATTTGTAGGACATAAAACTTGATATGATCTATTTAATCTATAAAAGTTTATTACTTAAAAATATTATATTTTTACAAAAATTAATTAAAAATATTATCTATAATAATATATTCTTCAAAGTGGAATGCAAAATAAAAAAAATATAAATAAAGATTAATATAATACTAAAGTTAAAATATTATTGTAAATAAATGTAAATATATAAAAATTTTAAATAAATATTATCTAAATTGTTCTTAATAAATACAAACACATAAAAAGATGTCTATATATTTTATATAAATTAATTATTTTACTCTTGACATTACATATAAATTATGTAAATTATAAACAAATTGTGCTCAATTAACACAAAATGTTTATAATACGAACACATTAAAACTCTACCATAACCTATTAATTTTACGTATTTTGCAAATTATGTCATTTTAACAACCTTACGTCATAAAAAAAAAAATCTCCTTATCAGTCAAATACAAAGCTAAAGATAAGCAAACTAACCCACATTTTGGACAATTCAATTATAGCACAAGCTCTAAAGTTAGGTCTTTTTTAAGAAAATCTCCAAATTTAGACTTTAATATAGTGTCTAGTTCAATTCTAATTTAAAAATTTTTTTATTTGCACATGAATTGCTTATGAAATTCATTTGTAAATGAATTTCTATGTTTGATATACTATAAAATAAAAATAGAATTCATTTCAAATAAAATAAATTTTATATTTGATTTAAATATAAAATTTAATAAAATATTTTATTTTATAAAAAAATATTTGTGTTTTTCTCTTAATTTTTTTAAATGTAAAAAACACAAAAAGAGAAAAAAAAAATAGAAAGAGAAGGAGGAAAGAAAAAAGAGAGAAAAATAAAAGAGAAAAGAAAAAGTAAAGTGAAAAAATATTTTAACTATAGATGTTTTTGTTATAAAAAAAAATAACTTTATAACTTTGGAATTCATTTTGCAAATTCTATCAAATTTGATAGAATTTATTTTAGTTATAATTAGTTCCAATAATTTAATAAAATAGAACTGAACTTTCATTTATATTAAATGCAAAAATATAGAATTATAAATAAATTTTATAAAAACTATACATTTTATTTATACAAGTATAATGTGAACATGGTTAGTTAAAAACTATACATTTCATTTATCAAAATAAAAAAATATTCAGAACCACCACCACCTCTATTGCTTCTCTCACTCTGTCCTCATCTCTCTCATTGAAGACCCCACTCACTTACCTTAATGGATTCTTGAAACGAAGTCGAACAAAGAAATAATTGTTTATTACTAAATAATGAAAGAAATGGATGCTTCTCAAATATTGACAAATATCTAGTCCAACATTAATAGTCATTAAGAAAAAAAAAAAAAAAAAGCATTCAACTTCTATAAGTCGATATAAGCCTATCATTTCATTTACAATGGTGATCTAAATTACAATACTCAAATAATTCCCTTACTTTTTCCATCAAACCTAATACATTTCTCCATTCCCTTCATCTCACTTTAATCTAATAAACAATATCCTCTTCACAACTCATATCTTTTTGCGGGATTGAACCTTACTATTTGATTTATGTGCTTTGGGATATAATTACTTCCTCTAACCACACTCTCATATTTTCTCTACTGCTACAACCCTTACAAAACTTAAAATGCATGTACTCAATTTTAGTCTTACTTTAAAATCCTTTATCTCTAGTGTATTTTTTTAGAGCTCTAACTTTCTATTAACTCTTACTTGAGTCTCATCTATTAACACTATGTCATAGATAAATATCATACACCAAGAATATCGTCTTGTTTGTCCTTTATCAATTCATCCATGACTAAAGTGAAAATTGTCAACCTTCACATACTTCGACTATGATGGAAAAGTTTTTCATTTCTCCTTCAATTATACATATACTAATGAGTGCCCCCATTAAACATGTCCTAACACATTCTTGCGCTTCAAAGCCTACCATAATATATCATGGCACTTTATTATAGACTTTCTCTAAATCGATGAGCACCATATGCAAATCTTTCATCTCTTTATAATTCTCCGATAAGCTTTTCTAAAAAAATCACTTTCATAGTGGATTGATTTGGCATAAAGCCAAATTGATTGGCTAAGATAAATGTGCAGCACCGAATGTAATATTCCATAACTTACTCCCACAATTTCATGGTGTGGCTCATATGCTTAATTCATTTATAGTTGCAGCAACATTAGATATCTCCTTTATTTTCAAAGATTTGGCCTAAGATACTTTTTCTCCATTTATCCAACACCTTTTTGGAGATCAAAATCTTATTAAGCAAATGAGTTAATTAAGCTACCTTTATGTTCTTTATGCATTTTCACACCTCAATAGGATCCTATTAGGACCACATGCTTAGCTTATTTTCATTCTTTATACATTTTCACACCTCAATAGGATCCTATTAGAACCACATGCTTGGCTTATTTTCATTCTTCTCAAAGCTTTGTTTAATTTATGAGAACCTAACTCTCCTAATATAGTTCACATTCTTCTCTATTATTATATGGTCTTCACCTACTAGGATTTCATTATAGCTTTCATTTATGAGATTTTGCCAAAATCCTATCATTCTTATCCTTAGTACACCTAATTTGATTCAGAACTCTAGATATCCTTTCCCTTATCTTCTCTAACTTATAGATATCCTTTTTCCCTTCTTTTGTCCTAATTTCTTATATAACTTCTTACAAAATTGTGTCTTAACCTAACTCATAACCTTATTTACTTTCTTTTTTGTTATTATATATTGCTTATAAATACCTCCATTTTCGTATCTAGTCAATTGTTTGTACTATTCTCCTTTACTCTTTATTACTTCTTAGACTATTTAGCACCACCACTTCCTCTCTTTTAAAGGTGCGCTATATCTTTTAGTCTCTCAAAACATCTTTCTCCCTACCTCTCAAATCTTTTTTATTCATATGCCACATATCATTTGCTTCCACATTTTGACTCCTATGCTCCCATATTTTACAACTCATTACTAAATTGTTCACACTTCTCTCATTTTCGCTCCCATATTTGATCTTAATAGAGAATTCTGAGACAATCTTTTAGACTGTCATTTAATCTTGACATGCAAGACTAATAACATATGTTGAACTATTAAAATTTTGCATAGAATAACTTTACAATCATTACATTAGGCTCGATTTGACTTTCTTTTGAGAAAAAAAAAAGAAGTCAATTTGGATCTTATTGTGCTCACTCTTAAAGGTTAATAAATGAGATTTCCTTTTGACAAAGCAAATACTAATTAGAATTAAGTCAAGCTGTTACAAAACCAATGATGTTTTTTCCTTCCTCATTTATACTCCTAAAGCCACCTTTATGTACTTAATCAAAATTGTGCATATCTTGACCTACAAGGCCATTGAAGTCTTCACCAACAAAGGATATTCTCTTTATTTGTTATGTTTTGCATGATATCATCCATATCTTTTCAAATTTGTGGTGCACATATACTAACCACATTAATCACTAATATCATAACATCCTTTAACAATCTCTCCAAAATAATGTCTACTCCATTTCTATTTCTCTTTTTTCCCATGTATCACAATTTGTACTCTTTCCCGACTTTTTTTTTCATTTACTAACTCTATTAGCTTACCTGTAAGAGATCTTACATTCCATGTACCTATCCTAATTCTAGTGTATACTTGTTTCTATTTTTGCCTCCTTCTAGCTTAGCTACAATGATCCTATCTCTCACTCTAGTCACTATTATCACACATCCCTTAACAACATATCCATAATAGTAACTACTCCATTTTTGTTTATCTCTTTCCT
Source organism: Omphalea diandra (assembly GCA_949677035.1). NCBI lineage: Eukaryota > Viridiplantae > Streptophyta > Magnoliopsida > Malpighiales > Euphorbiaceae > Omphalea > Omphalea diandra. The sequence continues at coordinate 58,807 of CATIWR010300692.1, forward strand.
TATGTACCACAATTTGTACTCTTTCTCGACTTCACACCCATTTAATCTATTGAATACATGCAATGTTCACCTTCCTCCTATACGTAGTGTCCACTAACTCTATTAGTTTACCTGTAAGAGATCCTATATTCCATGTACCCATCCTAATTCTAGTCTCTACTCGTTCCTATTTTTGCCTCCTTATAATAGTGTTGACTCACTTTATAAACTATGCTACCAATGCTACTACTATAGGCTAACTTCTTTATCCATATCCATCCATGATGTAGGAACTCTTAAACATTTAATGCCATATTTGAATGTTGACATGATGCATTGGTTTTTGAGGAACGCTCGACACCTTATTTATTGCTCACTACATAGGCCTCAAATTTATCACTTTGCAATTAGGGAATACCCCAATATTTATCTCAATATTTGTCAAATTTATATTTAAGTTTTGGCAAAATTTTACACTATGTATCAACCTACTACAGCCCTCCTCCATCCTTTGAACTTTGGATCGAGTAGACATGATAACTCATGCCTAGATAGAGTTGACAATCTATTCTTCAAATTGAAAAAAATAAAAAAAAGTCATCATGAAAACTTGTTTACAATTTAGCATTGTGAGTTCAATCTCCTAAAAAAATAAAAGGTTATTAACTACTTAGTCATTGAGATGTGATGAAATTTAATAATCAACACTTATTTTATAACTGCATTAAAAAGTCATAACAATAGTATATAAATAAAGTTCAATGCAATTTCAACTAGTAAATAAAAGGCATAATTATTTTAAAAAATTCTAAAATTTTAGCTTTTTTCACTTTTAATCTATATTTTAATTTTAACATAAAAATATATGGCGTTTACAATCAATTGCAATGTTAATCTCTAGCGGCAATTCGATTAATTTTTTTTTTTTTACAAATGTTAGTGTCATTTTTTCATATTTTTAATATATGTAGAAAAGAGAAATTATCATAACTAAATGATATGACACTAAAGTTAGTAGTGTTGGATATGGCTCGGCTTATTTAATAGACAAATTAAACTCCAACCTAAATTTTAGACTCATTTAGTAAATAAATCAAACAAACTCAAGCTTAATTGACTCCCTTTGTTTGCAATTGTATTCCTTAATTCAACTATTGTTGGATAAAGAGTGATTATAGGGTTGCATGCAACATGGTTATATAGAGGAATAGCACCCAAGTGAATTTTGAAAAATCAACTATCACAAATGTATAATGCATGCCATTGATAACTATTCTAAGAGAGTCAAATAGATTTAGTAAGGCAGTTGTGAGATTACCATTGTTGATTGTGTTAATGGTGATAAAGGTAAGGAAAGGAAGAGAAGCAAGACAATACTTTTTTGTTTGTGAATACAACTTCTTAAGATTTTACATCTTCCTATAAAACTATTATAAAGTTTGTAACTTTGCACATTTCAGATGCCTGCACAACCTGTAGCAAAGATATTCCTTCCTTTGGTTTCTTCTAAATATTATCTAGCTTCAATTGTTATGTAATTTTATAGGTTCCTTAACTCGTCGAATAGGAATTCAACTAGTTCGAGCTTCTAAAGACACTTTACAGAGCATCATAGGAAACTATGTACAAGCGATCCCATGTCTCGTCATATGACATCTCTACATAATGGATGGAAAATATTTTAGATGCCAGAAATTACTGAATTTATTTGATTTGTCACACTTGCATAAAATGAAATAATAATTATCAAAAAAGCAAATACATGCATTCGAGATTCACCAAAGAAATGACTAAAAATAATATAAAACTCTTCTTCATAAGAAAATGCACAATGTCAAACTTAAGGAGAAAGAATCTCGGAAAAAGAGAAAATGGTTGGGAGTCAAAGAAGAGAAGAATGCAATAACCTGTAAAGTTATATTTCAGTTCTGCAAAGTGAATATCCTCATTTCCAACTGACACAGCTAATACAAATAAAATAACTTTAGATTCATCAACATCAAAAGCTGACACTACAGTAAATATAGACAATTTATTTTTAGGTTTGTGCTCTATGATCAATCTCGAGCTAAAGGCATGAATTTCTTAGATGCCCCACGTTAGAACCCAAATTGACATAACTACCATATCATAAACAAAAAAGTTCAAGTAACATGAGAAAACAGGTAGCTAAATTGTTAAATTGACAGAATAATTGCATCCTTCTCTGTATAAATTTTCTACTGGGTTATTAGTGGCTTCTTAATCTTGAGCTGTTATAAAATGACTTCCATTCTTAAGTATGTTATAAAATGTTCACCAGAAATATCTTACACATCTCTAATAAAATTTGAGTATCTTATTTTCACAGCATGAAGTCAGTAATTGAAAGGTACAACAAATCCAAGGAGGAACATCAACAGATTGGGAACCCTATCTCTGAAGTGAAGGTATTTCAGTATAAAGTCCTTATTTTCTATCACAACATTTACAATATTTCACTTAGGAATGATAAAACATTATGTTTTCACTGCCCCAATGGTAACTTATTTTGAGCCTACAACCTTCACACGTATGCTATAAACTCGGTACTAGGAACCAACATGCTGAACATTGGCACTGTCTCAGAACGATGTGGTTATCAACAGACATAACATAAACAGTAATTTTCAATTTGGCAAGTCCCAAAACATGTTCTGTTTATTTTACAGAAAACATTTTTCAGATTCTCCTTTGTTTGGTGCATCTAGAGAAAGTGGTCAACAAAAAGCACTTTCCTAATCAAAGGGAAAACTAAGTCATTTTTCAAGAACATGACTTTCCATTTTGAAAATGAGAAGTCATTTTTTGAACTTTAATATATTCATCCAAATGAAAAATAAATTTTAGAAATACATATTTATTATCACTGATCATTCTTAACTGGTAACACTCATCACCGATCATTATCGGTTGGCAGTGATCGCCGGTGATAGGTGAGATCTACAAAAAAATTTCATTTTTAATATATTTTTTCTTATATCAAATAAAAAGTAATATAAATATAAAATATTTATGGTCCAAATTTTACTATAATCTCATAAATAAAAAAAATTAATATTTTTTTTGTAATATATTTCAAATACCAGAAAATATATTACTCATAAAATATTTTCCTTATAAAACATTTTCCTTAGAAAATATTTTCCTTAGATATTAATGCTGAGAAATTCTGAGTTTAAAAAAGAATATTTTGTAGCATAATAGTTGGTTACCAACAGATGCAACATAATTAAAGCTCTATGGCAAAAAAAAAAAAAAAAAAAACTCTATCTAACAATTTCAAGAAATTCTGAGCTAAAAAACTCTACATATTTTGTAGCAGTGTAGTTGATTACCGACAAAAGCAACAAAAAATATAATTTTCAATTTGGGAAGCTCTATGCCAAAAACTATTCTGAACCTAAAAATCTTGCGAAAGTCTGAGCTAAAAAACTCTAGATATCATATAGTAGCGACGTTATGCACAAGTGTTAAAAGTAAAATGCACAAAAGGGAGATGATATATGGTACATTTGCCTACTAATCTTGGTGTTAGTGGCCTAGGACTGGAAAGTTAATTTCAGGTATTCTGTTCAAAAATGGGCAACAAAGCTTCTGTTGCTATAAATGACCCATGCTGCATGCTTGTTGATATTCTTCCAGCAGAACACAGAAATCTAAATATCAAAGCAAAATTGCTGTGACATAATTTGCAAATGACATAAACAGTATACCTCAAAAGTAACCAACATATCAAAGTGCTGAAATCCAGAATCATAAAAAGCAACAAATGGCTAAAGCTCAAAAGAAGGAAATTCTTAGAACACTAAATTCTTGAAATACGATTCTGCTATGTAGATAATAAGGTAAAGAAGAAAAAATAGTTCATAGTTCACAGAAAAAGAGAAGGGTCACTTCTTACCATATGATGACCCTGATTATTTAATCTGCAGTAAATATCCTAAAACAAATAGAAAAGGAAATGAGATAAATGTGCAACAGAATCAATTAATCGATTTTTAGTATATATTAGCAGTGTTAAATTTTGTAGACCCATATGTATAGTGGTGCATTGGATCCGTGGACTAAAACAGAAATTCACTCCCACGTTTATTGAGAAGACAGCATCCTAACATTATATCATTGTTAAAACATAGAGAAGAGTTATCTTATTTCTAAAAGTAACATGAATTATATAATATTAACCTAGAACAGCACCAAACTAGCTTAACAGGTGTAACATAAACAATTTATGAACAAACATGTAGTGCAGTAAGATTCTAGCAGTGTCCGCTGCCACATATTCTCAATAAAATACCATCAAGCAGATAAACACTCAATGCACCAAGGCATTGTTCCATTACTGATTCAAGTTCATAGGATACATCCAAATATGTCATGTTGGCCCTCTAGTGTACCACATTCCTCCCTTAACTGGGCTGGTAACTAGTTGCACAAAGTCATTAAAAAGAGAGAAAGAGTTACAAAAAAGCAAGTGACAACACCAAAACACAGTTCATCATGTTGCTTATCAATGAGGTGTAAATGCTCTTTAGTGATATTTATAATCAAATCAATCAGGCAGAAAATATCAGTATGACAGTACCTTTCCTGTGATCACTGGATAATCAAAGCAGAAGTTGCATAAAAATATCAACCACTGCCATCAAAATCAGAAAGGAGAAATTAATAAGTTACTGTTGATAGATGTTTCTATTTGCTCATGGTTATTACAAAGTATATGAGCAATTTTTCCTTTAATTTGATGAAAAATCAAAAAACATTAACAAGTGTCTGAATGTGCATGTTGCTAGTTCTGGCAAAGGGAGGCAGCAACGTTGAGGCAACAACTGCAGAACTTGCAAGAAAACCATCGGTATGATTCTTCCCTTTTAAGATTAATTTTTCATGAGGCATGAAGAAATATTGAAATAAGCAAAAATGAGAAATTGGAAATTTTTCAGATAAGACATGCTATTGTTTCAAATACTTGCAGACATAGCCTGTCTCCATTTGTCACCTCGCCACCTGAGGCAGGCAAATGCAGCATAGACATTTTTTCAGCTAATATTTTGTCCATGTAGTTTAGTCTGATATGTTACTCTGTATAACTCAACTACGCTAAGTCTCAAAAACAAGAAATTTCTTTAAATGCTTAAAGAACATTAAGAAAACTTCATAAATATTCATAAGAATGCTATTCTACAAAAGAAGAGAGACAGACAGAGAAAGCATGATAGACATAGAAACTATCCAGAATGCTGACTATATGCAGAACTCAATGTTGTCAAAATTTGGTTGCCTAAGAAGAAAACTGAGAAAACTACACTATGGAGTTCATAGTTATAGATATCTTGAAATCATGAATTAAAGAAATCACATACAAAAACTCACTCAAGAATTTCAATATCAACATCAAAGAAAAGATAAAAATAGAACATTGAATATTTTATAGTGTAGAATTGACAATATTAACTTCTACTTACAGATATATAAGATTTATTGCAAATGCATACTCGCACAACCATACACTGACTGTCGCGTACCTGCTTTCTCTCTCAGTATTTTTTAAGTTTTTTCTCAAACCAGAATCATTTCTACCGATCTATTTTCCCGCAACTACCATATACAATAACAATTTTTTTCAAATCATCAAACGAAAAACAAGAACATCCATAAATCACACCCAACATACTGTTCCTATGCCACATAAACAAGAAAAGGACAGGCCATCAACAAGTGCTAGTCTTACTGAAGCACTGAAAAAAAAAGAGGTTAATTAAATAATTCAATTACCGCCCACCACCAACACCTTTTCCTCCCACCAACTTCAGAATAAAAGAAAAGGAATATCATTGAAGCATTCAAGATATCTCCATTAAATGGCAAAGCTCAAGGCTTCAACCAAGCACCTGGATTGTGGAAGCCAAAACCTTCACGCAGTAGGGTTTATTTTGAAGCAATATGAGCGAACTAGACTACTGTATTTTTCCAAAATTTTTCTGTTGGACTAAAAATAGATGTTACCTGACTTGTCGCTTCACCATAGTCTACTCAGTCAACAACTTAACAAATACCTGTTACCAACTTATACAGTCAACAGTCCACAGAGTTAGATTCACAAAACCAGTAAACAAAACATTTTAGAGGCCATCATAAACCAGAGTAGAAAATCACTATAGTGCATTAAATTAACTAAACATTTATCCAGAGGACTTTGCATATAATATAAAATTTTAACAGGAACTCCAATCTAGTTTCAAAATTGCAGATTGGTGACTAATTAAATATATGAGCATTTGTTAAGATAGTTTTAACCATCGCATTTACAACCAACAGGATACTTTCAAGTAAATATGTGCAGCATCTAAAACTAGAGAGAACATAATATTTTCATTGAACTACAAATCATTGCAGCAATTATGACATTGATTTAACATGCAACACATAGCAAATACCACTCACTTGTAACTCCAATCTAGTTTGAAATTTGCAGATTGATGACTAATTAAATATATGAGCATTTGTTAAGGTAGTTTTAAACATTACATTTCAACCAACAGGATACTTTCAAGTAACTATGTGCAGCATCTAAAACTAGAGAGAACATAGTATTTTCATTGAACTACAAGTCATTGCAGCAATTATGAAATTGATTTAACATGCAACACATAGCAAATACTATTCACTTGTAAGGAGATAGCAGTGAAGAATGTGAGGCGTTGGCTAAGTATTTTTCATTATAGATAATCAAATGCTGATTTTAATTAGAACAGGAAAGAATGCATTCAGCACATTGCAATGATATCAAAAACCACAAATTCACAGTGAACTAAATATTATAACCAGAAGGAGTGGCTGATTGAAATCCTAGGAAGAAATTTAAAATGCTACATTTGCTATGCGACAATAACAGGCAAATGATGGGTGAAGAGCTCTCTGGATTGGGCATAAAGGAGTTGCAAAATTTGGAGAGTCGACTGGAAATGAGTCTCCAGGGTGTTCGTATGAAAAAGGTTTGGAAGTCATCCCAATGTCCACCTTTGAATTTCAAATATCCACATATTAAGAACATGTATATGACAAATATTTGGCATCTTCAGGACCAAGTTTTAATGGATGAAATACAGGATCTAAACAGAAAGGTGAATTCTTGAGATAATATCCACTTATTTTACTTTTCACATTTTTCCATTTCAAGTAGCTAAAGTTAATTGTCATTGTTGCAGGGAAACCTCATTCACCAAGAAAATGTGGAACTCTATAAAAAGGTAAACCTAATTTGTCAAAAATGGAACCGTTTAAGAAGGTAGAAGTTTGATAACTGATAAAACATTAAGTATCCTGGGAAAGTATGACTCAGATTATCAAGCCAAAGTTCTACATGAGATTGAGAGATGTCTTTATCATTCTCATTATAAAATTTGCATTCCTAGGTTTATGGAACAGGGAGTACAAATGGAGCAAACAGAGATTACCAAAACATTGGAGATGAATCACATGTATTCCATCTTCAGCTAAGCCAGCCGCAGCAACAGAACTATGATCCACCAGAAAGTGCTACAAAATTACGGTACAATTTCCTCCATGAGACAGTTATTTTATTATATTACCAATTGCTTTGCCATAATCTTGATGCCAAGCCCTTTTGGTAACTGCAGCAAACTACAATTGCATTAGTGAAGAAGATGCATCTACTGGGAATGGATGTTACATTATATTTGGCTCATAGTTTTCAATTTATGCTTCAATTAGTGCCAGGTGGTATGCCAGCCACTGACTATTCAACAAACAGACTTTGGTGTGAAATGATCAATGGAAAACAAATGTTAGCATGTGTGCTATAACCAAGTAAAACAAGCAGCTTATGTAAAGATCAGATTTAAGTGTAATAAAAAAAAATTGACCTTGCACTGCATACGCAACAATTTTTGTTTTAAATAATGATATTACTAGAACGTAAAAACACATTACTAGTGCTTCACCCATTAAAATACAAAGCAATTATGTCTGTCAGTCATCTGATTAAATAGAACCTACCAATACCAGGATTCAGATGCTTTAGGAAGATAGCAATATGCTAAGCAATAAAACAAGAAGCACAAGTAACAGAATACATGGGGAAACTCAACAGATTGTTAACTTTGATTTTGAATTAACTTTTAGCCTGAAATAATTCAGAGGGAGGCGTTATAATATCTACCTCCTTGGACTCAGCAGGTGTTGACATGAATAAGAAGAGCTGAACCCATGATCAGTTCATAATGACATGGGAACTGGCAAAACTAATGAACTACATACACAGCAGAACATGTTCAAATAAAATAATCTTCTTACCACAATTGGAGGAAAAGACTGCACCAGCACAAACTAGAAAAATCAAAATACAGAAACAAAGAATATAACAAGTGGGAAAGAAAAGGACACATCAAGTTCCAAGAAAAGAAAATGGCATGCATATGTTATACTTGCCTCCTTAGCACAACATAAATGCAGCTTCAAAGCATGATTAGATTGATAAACATATATATATATATATATATATTTTCTATTGAGTTACTAGCACAACGTTCATGAAATATAGAAAACAAAAATAATTCTATTTGAAACTAACCTCTGACTTAATTTCTGCTCATGCTTGTGACCGAAGACCGCGTCATTCAAAGTAAAATTGCCAAATGGACCTTCGTATGCCCAAACTTCAACATGGATATTCAATTTCAAATGGCAACTTCGAAACTAGCAGAACACAAGAGTGTCTAAGGCTTCTGCAAAAGCTTCCGCTAATCAAGTCGGAATATTGTTAAGGAAATCTGCAATATAAAGAAGATTTACTTTCCAAACAATGCAAACTTATGTAACAGTACCAAGTTTTGGATTCTCAAATTATTTTAAAAAATGGCATTTTATCAAAGGATTAGAATGAAATTGAGAATTAATTTTGAGTTCTTTACAGGCATGGCAAGGGGGGAAAAATGTAAAAAAAAAAAAAAAAAAACCCTTTTTTCACCTCAGACATACATGCAAGGAAAAAAAGGATGTAAAATATTTTTTCAATCATTTGCACATCTTAAGTAATAATGACCATTACATGTCTTTAATTACTGAATTTTATTTGGAAAATTTTCCACTAGATTCATCTTCAGTTTTGATGATATCCAACATCCCTTGATGCCCATAAATATATACTCTATGGCACAAGAACTATTCAAACAATTCTTTGGAATAAAGATAAAGCCTTACAAAACTACACACACATAAGAAAAAGGATGCAAAATATTTTCAATCATTTGCACATCTGAAGTACTAATGACCATTACGTGTCTTTAATTACTGAATTTTATTGGAAAACATTTTCCACTTGATTCATCTTCAAGTTTGATGATATTCAACACTCCTTGATGTGCACATATATTTATATAGATACTCTATGGCATAGGAACAGGTCTTTTGAAAGGAGGTAAAGCATTGGAGGGTCAAAATTGAGAAGACCAATAAGCTTGTGCTTGATTGGAAAAACTAAAAGAAACAATTGTTTTAAATTCAAATGCAACTATGCTCCTCTCAATATATAAACAGAAATAATGTACTTGACAACAAATTAAAAAACATCGATCCCCAAAATTGAATATGTTAAAAAGGATAATGAGAGTACTTTTGTAGCCTTAAATGTATACTACCATAGAGTTCTGCAAGGATAAAAAGGTCATTAGAGGAGGAGATAAGGGACACAGTTTTAGCAATGCAAAAGGCCGTCTCAATTGCTTAAAAAAATTGACTTGACAGTATTCATGGAATGAGAATGAATAAGAAAGGAATGTACAGATTTCAGTGAGCACTTTAATAATGATCTCTACTTCTCAATGCGAACCAAAACTAAATTTTTACACTACCATTGCCTATCATCACTACAATTTCTTGGAGCTCTCAGTTATCACCACATTTTTCTATAACTTCAGTTAATCATTGCTGCATTTGCAAGCAACTATTGCGTTAACAATTTCCAATAAGGTTTATTCCATTCCTATGCTTCCCATCAATGACATTTTTCCTTTTTTGCACTGCCATCAATGAAAACGCAAGTGCTTACCTCATCCTCAATCCAATCTAGTTGAAGAAGGCTAAATGAAAGCTTTTTTCCTACATTCCACTCCATCATTCATTATAGACATGAACATGTGGAACTTTCTAAAGTAGTTTCAAGAGAAAATGGAGAATCTCCATCAATTTAAAATTTATGGAAAGGAGATAGTGATATTCCACATCATTCTTGAATGCTAGATTATTCAAGGACTTTTTGGGGGTTATAATATGATTATTGCTTTAGGTGAATGGATTAATTAACTATTTTCAGGAAATGTTTTCAAAACCCAACCAAACAACTGGTTAAACTGGGAACTGACTAAAGCTGCATACACGTAAATTAAGTCACTAGCTTCAAAAGAGCACTTTGTGCACACTGAGGCAATTCCAGATGTTTGCACCTAGAACATACGAAATGTGATTGCTTCAATGGGATATTAGGTGATGCATGGAAGGTAACATGAAACAAGGAAAGAAACTTGGCTTTGTTTTGAATTCAAGTTGAAGATTTTCAAGTTAAAGAATCATTCTCTCATTCCCATTTAATTATCACCTTTCATTTAACACAGTTTAAGAAAACATGATAAGTGTCAAGCCAATTCACATTTTCATTTTGTATTTCCACATATACCTCTCACTATAATTCTAAATTTTGTGCTTTTTAACACGGATATAAATAATGGTAACAGCCATTACGATGGTTAAATTTATTTGTAATAGCCGTTAAGGGTGTTATATTAACAAAGCTTGCAAGAATCGTTCCATTTCTTCTTCACTTTACATAAAAATATATATATTCTGTGGCCGCATTCCTGCAATTTTCTTAAAAAATCATCAACTTAAATTGATGATTAATTTTAAACAAAATTTACAAGTGTTATGTCTCTATGTATGACATTTTATGCTTATTAGTTAGTTGAATTCTCATTTTGGTTAATTCCGTCAATATTTCTTAGTTTGCAATATTTTATATGTTGCTTTCAAAAAAAAAAAAAAAGTGTAGCAATTGGTTGTTACTATTACGTTACAATGGTGACAGCTCTATTACTGTTACACACAACTGTGACTGCAATTTAAAATCATACTTCGTATCTCTAAATGTGTCTTGAAAATACAAGTTAAAGTAAGTTTTACATTTTCACATAGTATTAAGAAAGGGTCAATTAGAAAAATCAATACTATTTTTTTATTTTAAAAAAGTGGACATATATTATGTGACATCACAAAAAAAATAGTGAATAATTAAAATCGGAAGGAGAGACTATATAATTCATCAAATCCATGGAATGTTTCTTGATTCATTATGCTGTAAATCTCTTACATTAACAAGAAAAGAAAAAGACGGAATTAACTATTTTTCTTTTTGTTTTTCATTTTTAAATTAGTAAGTACTTATTACCATTAAACCATGAAAGCAGCCAACTTTTTCAACGAATTTATTTGTGCTAAATTGACAAAACAAGTTAATTTTGAGATTGATTGAACTTTTGCAAAAGCTTAGTGGCCAAATCAACCTTTAAGATATCATTTTGTTTCTCTCGTTCCTTCTACACTAATTTCCTTAGCCAAAATACTACCTCCATTGTCAATTTTCTAGGAATGAAAATGAACAGCCCTTTAGGATTTGTTATGATGCACCTTTATTTGTACTTTATACCACTTCCAGAACTTCACATTACAATTGGTGAGTTTGACACTTCTAAAATTCTTGATATTACTTTAATACATGAAACAAAAGGTTAATGACCAAAAAAAAAAAACTCAAACCCTTTTCATTTTACCATTGTACCTAAATCTCTCAAAATAGCTAATTATCCCTAAACTTGATCAAATTTTATGGCACTTGTATTCATAATCAAAACCAAAAAGAAACAATTATGTTATTTGCTAAAATTACTTTTATTTGACTATCATGCATATAATAAAGTACTTATGAGATCTAAAATTAATTAAAATTCAAATAAAAAAGGAAAATAAATTATTTTTAATTTTTTAAAAGTCATTTAAAATTTTATTATTAATTAAATATTAATTTTACACTTATTTCAAGTTTCAACTAAATATGGGTTTGACAATAAAGAATACAACATTTTACAAAAAAATGTTAATAATTTCAAATATGAGATAAATGTCTCATCTTAATTTTGACCATGGGTACAATCAATACAAGTTTGAGTAATTATAGGTATAATTGACAATTTTAAAAGACTTGGGCAAAACAGTGAGTTTTTATGTCATTTGGCCGAAACAAAAGAAGGATACTCTTACTACATCGTTAACATCCCCTCTTTTTATCATCAGTTTCTTACTATGCAACTTACTAAACCACATCACTCATGCCTATCAAACATAGATCGAAAGTTTAATAGGAACACCATTAGTTGCTACAACATTGTTCTAAAAGCTTCTAATGTCATTAACATAAGACCTCTAATATTATGGTGCACCTAACTTATACTCTATAACAACTCCACAATTTTACATTATAACTAATGAGGTAGACAACTTTATGACTCTAAAACTTCAATATTACTTTTTGTTATGCATGGAAAAAAACCAAAGATACTCCTATTAGAATCTTAACATACTCCTTTTTTATCATCAGTAGCTTATTAAGCAACATACTAAACAACATCATCGTTGCCTAACAAACATAAATCCAAAATTTAATAGGAATTGCATCAATTGTTACAACATCATCCTCAAAGCTTTTAACGCCATTAATATAAAGCCTCTAATGTCATCAACTACATCATCCCTACCTATAAAAGGTAGAACCAAACATCAATTGGAATTTCCTCAATAAAAGCTACACTAGTGTCATAATCCTTCAAGTGCCATTAACCTTCAATTTAGCATCTAGAGGCAATTTTTGAACTTCTATGTTTTTATATTAAAAAACTTACAAAAGTAGCTTCTCCACAATTTTGTATCTCCTTTATCTGCTACTATCTCATACTTTTTAACTTTTATGCACTTGATTTTGTTCAATTCATAGCATTTAGCTCCCATTATCCACACTCATGGTAAAAAACATCCAAGGCAAAGTGAGTGGGAGATGCAAAACTACTATTGCAAATCTTATAAAAAAGTAAAATGTCTTTAAAAAAATATGACCCTTGCTATGGAAAATGGATATTGGTTCACCGGTCTGCTCAACAAAAATAATAGTGTTGATCGTTTCTATTGACAATTACTTTTGCAATTACAATCATCACCCCTTAAAGGATGCAATTGAGCTTAAATCCTCACATTCTATTGACTATAAATTAATTTTTGAATTGATATCAAGTATCCTCAATTTCTTATTGAATAACTAAAGATAAATTGGCCTTTGTAATCCTATTAGCTATAACATAAATCACTAAAAAGCCTCAACATACTATTTGTTGTAATCCTATTTGCAATCCTATTTGCTACTTTATGGATAGCACTACCCCCACCAACACTAAAAAGAGTGAGAAACCAAATTTTCAATGAGGTCTTTGCAAAAACTAAATAACTAAGAAATAAACAATGGTTATGTGCACACTAAAAGATAACATACTAATTGAAGTTAAGAGGGTAATTGTATTAATATTTATAATTATAAACATGAAAACTAAATTTTGTGACGCAATAGAATATAATGTTGGTTAGCATATTATAAAGTATAATAAGATTGTTTTAGTTGCATATGTATTAATCACTTCAAAGTGATAACTAGAAGATTTGAATTGTAATAGTCCAAGTCTAACTTATCTTAAATAACCTATAAATAATAGCCAAAGACAACGGCCTAAAATGATAAAACTATATTACTATAGTAGTTTGAGCTTGAATTATGCCCTCTCCCCAAACTTCTTATTCATATATATATTTTTCTTTATTTAGATCACTATTGATCAAAACATAACTATGCCACCTCCAAAAAAGAATTGATCATATCATCTCACAAACTTAGATTTTTCTATTTTTCATCCTAGATTTTAAAGGTTAGTTGCGCCCTTAGATTCATGTGAATATGGAAGCAAGACACCTACTTCACCATATCCACAATACTAATCTTTTCATATAACTCAATATGATATTTCATTCAGTTTAAGACCCATCACCCAATAATTTAATTCCTTTTAATAGCTAGATTTTGATCATAGTGCACCACAAATCAATTTGTCCCCATCTTCAAAAAGATTGTTATGAAACTTTATAAGTTACAGGGGGAAACCATATAGAGCCAGCATCACACCCTTGAAATAAAATTAAATTGTGATTTAGTTTTCATTATACCTCACAACAATTAAGTAATACCATTTAAAACAAAAGACTAAAGATTGGTATAGCTCCAAAGCTGTGTGAACGCTAATGTAGCTCATGGGTTTTGTTTGGCTTTTTCTTCTTGTTGAGATATAGAATTTAAGAAGTGAAAATAATGAAGAAATTCTATATTTGAAAAATTAGAATCAAATGTGGTTGAATGTTGTCACTATTATGATTAGGGCTATAGAAAAAAAATTGAGATATAAAATTCGTATTTGATTGTCTAGAAAAAAAAACTTTAGATAAAATTTGATCAAATATAAATGAAAAGTGAAAGAAAATATTACAGAAAATTGAACAAACAATGAAGAAATTCTATATTTGAAAATTTAAGTCAAACGCAGCAAGTATGCTCTCTGCTACTATTAGGATTGCATTTGATTATCCGAACAAAATTTTACAAATACAGAAAGGGAATCAAAATGATACATAAACTAAACAAAAAAATTACAAAAAATGAACGCAAAATGATGAAATTCTACATTAGTTTTGGAAAAAAAAAAAAAATCAAGTGCCACGGCACCGTTATTGCTTCTCAAAACAAAATATAAGGAGGCATTAACTTAAAAAAAGTGCAAGTATGTACTATGTAGTAATAAAAACAAAAGAAACGCCAGAAAACATAATTGATTTACTTCAACAGATAACATGCACACTCAACTTGTCAATCACATCTGGTTATTTCAATAACACAGTAAATCATCTCTTAGGTGTTCAAGATTCTGAAAACCCGCTGTTAACTCAATATTTTATGTGATTATCTGCACTGGACTCAATTTAGTAACCTCCCCACACACACGTATATCTTGTTTTATAAATCTAAACTAACCACAGATATAAGAATTCTCCAATAATAGAACTTAATAATATGAGAACATGTCTACTACAACACAGACATTCATATCCGCGGAGTATTCACTGACTATAAAAGTTGAACTCAAATTAAAGTTGTCCACGTAGAAAGAAAAGGTGAACTGTGCAAAACACTGTACAAAAACCTACAAAAGGAGAATATCGGAAAAAAAGTTACCTTCAAAAGTTCAGACCTCAAAGCCAAACGGCATCTGCTTGCTCCAATAAACATACCAGCTGCGGATACTTCAAACTGAAAAAATAAAATAAAAAGAATTTCATCAGAAAAGAATATGAGACACAAAGCAAAATAGCAACAAAAAAAAAAAGGAGTAAAACATAAAATCAAACCGCAGTGCGCTTGGGTTGCAATGCATGCATAGCAAGGTTTTGAGCTCAACTTTTGTTTCATTTTCTTGAAGTTTCTCGGCAACCAAACGGATCTTTCAGAAACTGTATACGGAAACTCAAAAAGTGACATGAAAAAAAAAGCAAAATTAAAGGCTCCGAAATTATTCCAGCGACAACTTACCGAAGAAAAACCAGCATTAATGCGTTAAAATAAAGCTGCAAATGAACCAGAAAATCAAAGAAAAAATAAGAGATTTGCGATCAAAAGATAAGAAAATATAGATCGAAAATCTTAGATCTGTTTGAATAACTGAAACATGAAATTTGTAACAGAAAAGAGAGAAAGAGGCAGATCGTCGAGAGAGGAAGAAGAGAGACGAAAATATCTGAAACAGAAAGAAGGTTCTATAGGGTGGGGGAGGGTAACTGGAGGACGCCCCCACTTAATCTATACACGTAATCAATCAGTCCAATTTGTGCTTTTTATCGGAATTTCTAGAGGTTTTTTAACCAAAAAAAAAAAAAAGAGAAAAAGAAATGCAGTAGATTCGAGTTCTCCTATAATCCAGATCGGTCAAGAACTTTCACCATAGCGAGCAGGTTGTTTTTTAGTCAAGCCGGCTTCGTAACGTTTAGAGCAGAGAAATAAATTTTTTTCTTTTTTTTTTTTCAACACCATAGTTAACATTGCTGAAAAAATATGATTTTAAAATAAAAATTATTAGAAATTTTCTTTTTTCATTTATAATTTTTTAATATTAATTTTATGAGTAAAAATTTTGATTTTGAAAAAAAATTACCTTTAAAACTTTTATCATAAAATTTTTTAGTTATAAATTTATATTTAAAAAATCTATAATTAGATATGAGGAAAAATTTTTGATATTTTTTATCTTAAAATTAAATTTTTTCAATAGTAATGTCAAACATGTTCCTAACGTCCATAAGCTTTATTTTAAATTTGCAACAAATAATACATAATTCAGGTTTATTCTATGAAATAATTATGTATTCAATGAAATATGAAATAATTATGTAATATTATATAATTAATTGACTCATATATGATTTTGAAGTTAAACATTTAATTATAAAAAATGTGAAAATATAAATTCAAAAAATAAAAATTTATCAACTCAATTGGAATTTTATATGAATATATTTTAAAGATTTTAATGTCTTTTAAATAATAAATAATGAGTGCTATTTTTCATGAAAACATTAATTAGTGTTTTATTATTAACACACATTAAGCATATATTTATTACTTTGTATAATTGTTTATCTTAATAAATTTATCCAAGCAAAATAATGCAATATAATTAATAAATTATTCTACTTTTTTAAAATATGTACTTAAAATTTTATTGATTTGTATAATTTAATCATCATCTTAAACATTTTTTATCATAAAAAATTATATAAATAAACAACATAAATTATATATGTACAAATATCAAATTATTATACAAAAATATACTTTTTTTTTGCTACCAACCTGCTACTATAACACATTTTTTGAAATTAAAAAATTAATATTTGCCACATTTTCCCTGTACAATATTGATTTTACGACGCAATGAATAAGGCATTGCAGCCATGAGAAACGTTTTGGTGTGTCTAACATTAGGATAAATGCATAAGAATGCAAACGAAGCGGGTTCAAAAAAAGAAAAAAGAATGCAAATGACGCTCGGCTTCAAACTTTCGCTAACCTCAGTCGCGGCTTTGTTAAGCGGTTCAAAAAAACGTACAGCTGACGAGGTTTGGCAAACCAACTGTACGAACCGAAATACAATTGGGCAAACAAACAAGGACACGTTTCTACCGTACAATTGGCCACGTTTAATCGCCTACAATGACTTCGATAATTCGGCCTTTTATAGTATAAGCCAGTTCCGAAAAACTATATGATAATCTAATAATTAACAGATAATTTAATTATTAATTAATAATTTTATTATAATTAATAATTTAATAATTAATAATCTAATTAATTGATGTAAAAATATTTAATAAAAATAATTAAAAAAATATCAAAATATATTAATTATCACTAAAATAAAGATTAAATAAAAATTATAATTTAATAATTTATTTCATAAATGTTAGTTTCATTATTTTTAAAAATATTATAATCTAATTTTTTCAAATAATTTAATTTATTAAATAAAATTTATTGATAAAATTAATTTATATTAATAATGAAATTAAATTATAATCTAATTTATTATACTAACCAGGACCTAAATCGAACACGTAGCCAATGTCATATCCACGCATTATATATAAGAAAACAAAAAAGGGGTTTCTTTCTATTTTTATATCGAATAAAGGAAAATTTTACTGAAAAAGATCAACGTGCCTCGGCAAAAATTAAAACATAGGATCGAAACGTGTCAACCATTAGACTTACGTTCATAATTCCCTGCTTAAATTATTAGCCAGAGAGCGAAGATATTTCCAGCATGGCATTCGAGCTGTTGCTACTTGTACCCCAGATATTTTGTGCAGTGGATAGTGATACCTTGCTTTTTCGTCTTTTGATTTTGTATACAATGTTCACCAACCAGGCCGGGCAGAGGAGTGACAGTGGACATGACGTAATACCAATAGTATAACACAGTATTTGTCACGTGAAAAGCTTTTGAGATTAACAGTTGATTGGTTACTTTAAAAAAAAAATTCGTTAATTGATTGTTTAATAGAAAAAAAGCGGTCACTGCTATTATAAGATTAAGATAACCTTCCAATTAAGCAGAGGCAATTGCAAAGTGGAATAAGTCAAATCCACCAATAAAAGTGGGACTACGAGATTGTTAGAATATTATTATCAGGTTACAAAATATTCATTTCATTTTCTTTTTTGTTAAAAATTAAAAAATAACAAATTTTCTACACACTTAAATTAATTTTTGAAATTTATTCAGCCATTCCAATAAGAGATATAACTATAACATGTTTCTTTGCTGAAATTCCCTCATCTCATTCCAATAAGGACTGTGACATATCCATAGTCCATGGACGTTTGTTTTCTGGAATTTACTTATCTCATTTCAATAAGGACAGGAACTTATCCATAGGGCATGGCATGTTCGTTTTCTTTAAAATTTGCAAATCGGTTACGTCTTCCATTTATTACCTAAAAATTAAAAACTATTAAATAATTTTAATAATAAAATAATTATATAAATGAATTTCCTAAAATTAAAACTATTATAAAAACTAATAATTATAAAAATAATTATAATCAAATGATTGACTGTTTAATAGAAACAATAAGGAACAAAAGTAAAAATTGAAAAGAAAATTTATTAATCTCATGACAAATAAAATTGAAATAAAATAAATTTTCTAAAACATTAGATAAAAACTGAAGTAGTATATTTTGGTGTTTTTTATCTACTAGTATTTTTTAAAAAAATATAGACTAAATATGTTGAATTATTATAAATATTATTTTGAAAATTAGATCAAGTTAATAGATTGGATTGGTTAAATTTAGAATGGATCAATGATTTGGTTTGATTAAATGTCTAAAATCGAGATGGTCAAATCTATCTTCTCCAATTAAAATAAAAAAATATTAGTGACACGGTAAAACTAAAAATTAAGTATGAAAAATTTATTTACTAAATTTTAAATATTAAATATAATAAATATTAAAATTTTTAAATATTTTTAAATATTGAATTTAATCAATCTATTTATGATTATAATTATAAAAAAATCATTATAATTTTTTATTGGATATATTTAACTTTATAACATTGATTTTTAAGATTAGCCATCAAATGTATACTAATCACAAATCCGTTATGATTATAATAATAATTTTAAATAAAGTTAATATTTATTTTATTAAAATAATTATTTAATTAATTAAAATTAAAATTTTTTATTATTGTTTTAGAAAAAAATTATTATCTAATTGGACCTTTTAATTAAATAAAAATAATAAAAAATATAATTAAATTAGCTTGATAAAATTTTATAATAATATAATTTTTGATACAAAATAAGAAAATTTATAGTTTTATTATGTTTCTTTTGTTATTTTTTTGTCTGTTTAGTTTTTTTATTATATAGAAAATTAAATATTTATTTTTATTAAGATCCTAACGAGGATCAATGTGAATTTCTTATCTTGTTGAACTTTATAAATTATTTTCATTTGAAAATTTTCCATATTAAATTTTTTAAATTATTTTTTGTGAAAAATTCTTATATTGTTAAAATTGTCATATTTTCTCGTGGTTAATTGAGAAAGCTAAATTTTTAACTATTAGTTTACTTATCATATAAAAAATAAAAATATATTATATTATCAATTGTCAAAAATATTGTGTTGATAATACAATTACTTAACAAATGACAACACTTGTTTAAAATTGAATTTAAGAATGAAATTTTATATATATATATATATATATATATATATTATTTATTTAAAATTACTTTAAAATAAAAATTTAAAAACTACAATCATATAATGTAAATAATTTTTTATAAAATATACAAAAATAAGAAATGAAAATCAATAATAATTTAAAGGTATATTAAAGACATAAAAATCAAATAAAAAATCTTAATTTATTATAGTAATAGTTTAAAGATGTTTTAAAGACATAAAAGTCACTCTATTAAAAATACTGAAAAATAAATAATTTACCATGTTAAGTATAAATTTTAAGTTGATTATATTGACTTACTATTTTAAGTGATTTTTCACTTAATTTAAAATTTTAATTTGACCCATGTTGTATTGTTAATCATTTTAAAATTAATAAATAGTAACAATTTTAATTTTAAATGGTAAGTTGAGTTATCAAACACTTCATGAATGATATTAAAATAATTTAATTAAAACTGCATAGTTTTTATTTTTAAAATTCGTAAAAATATAAAAATTGGTTTTTATTAAGTTATTGCTTAAAAATTAGATGTTTCAACTATTTTAATTTTTTTAAAAGTTTTTATATATTTTTATTATTTTAATTAATATTTTTTTAGTGTTTTTTATTTTTGTACATAATATTTTAATTATATTTGTAATATTTTTATGCAGTTAAATTCAATTAATTAAATTGTTAGAATTTATTGAGCAATAAATTGATTTTCAAACATTGATTATAAGTTATGAAACTATAAAATTAATCATTCCTTTCCTCACCACTAGTAAAATTAATAAAAACTTTAACCATATATTTATATGGATCACGCAATTCCAAGTTAGATGCAAATTTGAGTTTTCCACTCTGCTCTCTTATGTCGACAAACAGAACGCATAGTAATATTTTGGATAGCATCCTTTAAAATATAATAATTGTGTACATTTCTATTTAAACATACTTGAATTGAGACTGACGAAGATTAATAAAGAAATACTTTAATATTTCAAATTCTTCATTATTTACTTCTATACATCCAATAGTCACTTCAAATTCATGTCCCGTTCTAAATGGGTTATATTAGTTCACATCCCATGAATTTAGCCTATATTTGAAAGCAAATATGGTGAGGAAAGAAAATGAGAGGATTGAAAGTTAGGATATGGAAAATATTTTTTAAAAAATTTTATTACGTAAAATATATGAAATATTATTTTATTACGTAAAACTTACAAATATATCATTACTTTTATTGTTAATAATATAATAACAGAGATAAATTTATAATTCTATTACTTTTTACTCATTTTCTTTTGAAATTTGAAAGAAAATTTGTCGGTGAGTCCTCTGTACTTTTTTTTTCCCACTTATTTTCTATCATTTTCTGTCCTCTTTATTTTATCTTCTATCCCAAGCAATGAAAAAATAATTTTTTTTCTTTTTCTTCCTCCCATTTTCTATCCTCTTCCTAAAGTTCAAATCAAGATGAAGTTGAAAGGAGGCCTAAGGTGGCCTTGGCCCTTAGAGTAAAAATTTTTTCCTCATATATAAATATATTAAAAAAAATTATTAACCACCTTTAAAAAATAATTTATTTGCAAGTTTGAAGATAAATTTTATCTTCAATATTTTACAAAACAAGAAAAACTACATTTGAAGATTCAATTACAACATTATGAGTTTGATGTTCCTGACATGCTAAGTTCAACAATTTATACTATTTCTAAATTACGTCAAGGATTAGTGAACATAAGAAAAATTGTAGTTTATCTTTTGATTGATAGATTAATTCAACTAATTTTGACTTTTTATGTTTTTACTACAATAACTGAGTACTCATTTTCAGTTATGAATATTGTGAAGACAATACTTTGAAACAAAATGTAAGATGATTATCTTGCAAATTACTTAGTCACATATATAGAGAAAAAATGCAAAAAATTACAGATTTTATAATAGATGAATTATATGATATGAAAAAAAACGACATGTTAAGTTTTATAATTGAAATTGATAGATAATAATATTTTTATTAAATTAGACTTATTTCTTATTTTATTAATGAATTTAATTTTGAACTAATATTTTGTTGCATTTTGGAATGAAAAAAATTTATAAATACTTATTTTTATAATATTAATAGAATTTTTTTTACCTCCAGTATAATAATTCTGACTTCATTCCTACTTTAAATGATTTATTTATCATAGTAAAAATTGAACCTGGTAATACGTTTTAATCTTTTCAAAGGAAAAAAAAAAAAGAAACTAAAATATTAGTATTAAATTTCATCTAAATAAATGATAAAACTTTGTCATGTTAAATGAGCTGTTTGTAATTATCTGGAAATGAGAATGATTAATTATAACCTATACTGTTCATGAGATTGGCTAGATTCGACAATTGCCTACTTAATTTGCAGCATCAAACTTACTTTAATAAAGTTGTTAATCCCTAAGAAAGAGAGAACAATTTGTGTTTGTCTAGAATAAAAAATTATGTATAAATAATTTGTGCGTGATTTCATCAATAAAAAGAGACTTAAAAAAGAAAATTAGACTTAAATAATTGACCAAAATATACTTGTACAATTCAATACACACGATTTAGGCTTTCACTTTTTAATTTCACTTCCAAATCTCAATTATCAAAGCTCTAATTCATGCTGCAACAAGAAATAAGAAAAAAATTAAAATTAAAATTTGTCTGTATATTAAATTATAGATGAGTAATAATTCAAATAACTACTTTTTAATTATTACTGAAAATTATTATAAATTTCATTATTTTTTCAAGTGTAAAAGTAGTCATATATTTTTAAATTAAAATTTAATTATCTTATTGATTAGATAGATACATTTAGTAAATAAAATTTATCCCAAAGAAAAAAAAGTGTTGATAATTATATGCTACACTAATAATGTTATCATGCCTAAAAATATATTTGTTTTTTTAATAAATTCAATACATACTTTTCACATTTTATATTCATTGTCTGTATCTTTTTGAATTAGTTATATTTTTTTCTAATTTTAATTTCAAATATTTTAATATAATTTTGATAATAACAGTAAATATATTAAATCTTATTTAATTTTATTTTTTAAATATATAATATTAGTAATAATTATTTATAATTTATTATTTTTTATTTATTCTTTATAGTTATATAAAAATGTATATTAATATTAAAAATATATAATCTAAAATTACATTATTATTTATGTAATTCTTAGTTATGTCAGTGATTATTCAAAAAAAAGAAAAATACTATGAGTAAAAAATAGTTGTCAAAGTGGCTTGCTGATAAAGCAAATGTTCCTTTTCAACAAAAAAAAAAAAAAAAGAATAAGAATGTGAGTTTGTGTCAAGAAAATTTTTTTTAACCAATAATTTCATTGAAGGCCAATGATACAGCACCATGGAGAAGAAAAGAATTAATCTAGTTCGTGTCAAGAATTGATTGGATAGAATTAGAGTAATTTTTCTCTTTGTATATGACTCATCCAACATCAACCTGTTTTTGAAAGGAATGGCAAGCATCATCGGTGTTTTGCTGGCATCACACAACGCTACTGTCGGTCCAGTGGCAACAGCAGCAACCCCATTCGGCCGCGTTTCTCAAAAAGAAAGTTACGTACATTGAACATTAACTATCGCATGATTATTTCTTGGTTCGGTCTGCCAACCCAGGCCTAGATTCTTCTTTTTACAACTCACAGTTTGCATCCTTAAACAGGATGTTCATGCATGTAGATGTGAAAATGAAATCGGGCTCTCTCATTGCAATGGAAAATATCAGGCGCATTAATTGGTTTTTCTAATTATGTAAGAATAACATAGTTTTTAAGTTTGAGAGTTTTATTTGTCATTATGATTTGTTATAAAAAGGACAGGTACTTCGTATTATATAGTCCACAAGGCTGTCAGAGAAACTGAATTTATTCTGGTGGTAATTTTTGCTTTTGTATTTGCTATTTGATTTTTAATAATAGCTGGTATAAGTGAAGGCACTAACGCATTCGATCGAAGTTGTGATGGCCACAGCAATGTCACTGAAATTGAAATGCTTTTACAATTCTTAATATCCACAGTAGAAGTTGTTAATGGTAGCAAAGAAGTTAAATAGTTGATTAATGATTTTAAGAATGAAACTTCATTTGATTATTATTCTCAGTGTTGGCATAGAGGAACATGATTCACTTTTGAACTAAAAGGGTGGTGATGTAGAAGTAAATTAATGTTTTTATTTAACAGATGAGAAGGAGGGAGGTGTTGCCATTAAAGATAAATTGATGCAATACTTGATGTTGTTTTATTTTATTTTTATGTTAATGGTTGTTTACTTTTATTTTTATTTTCATATGAATTTAAAATTTTTTACGAAATTTTGATTATAAAAACATTATGAACTATAGGAGATCACACTCCTTTTTTTAATTTTTTTTTTTATATACAAGACCTAGATCAATAAGATTTCTCCTAAATGCATTTGATAGAGATTAGATATAATTAATTAAATTTGAAGAGTTAATTAACTAAATTTTAAGTTAAAAAACCCAATTGACTTTTGAGGTAAAATTAATGGGTTAACTAGCATCATAAATCCCTCAAATTCACATATTTAATATGCATAAAGTGTGATTATTCAAATTTATAAATTTTAAAAATAATAAAATCAAATTATTTATATATCAACCCATATGGAAATTTTTTATGCATTTATTTTAATTAAGCCAATCATTTGCCTAATCTAGCAATAGAGTTTACTACGAGTATTGTTCAAACGTTTTAGGGATCACAATCTATACTATATTGTAAATATTTTTTATTCAATTGAATTAAATAATATTTAACTTGACTAAGTAATGGATATAAATAAATTCATACCTAAAAAAATAATATTAAATTTTGATAAGATGTAGATAGTGTAATACTCTACTTATACTCTCTTCGAGCTACGAGATTTACTCATGTTTTAACTCCATATTGCATGTGCAAATATATGCACATATCTATTCCTAACCAATATAAATAATATTAACTGTTTTCAATATATTTTTTAAAGTTAGATGCATAATGTTAGAAGTTATGAAATTAAATGAATTGATTATGATGTACTAATATGTTGATTTGAAAATAAGCTTTAAATTAATCAAATTTTCTTTCAATATTTTAGTAATTTTTTATTTTAATTTTTTGATATGTT
Organism: Omphalea diandra; assembly: GCA_949677035.1. Classification (NCBI taxonomy): domain Eukaryota; kingdom Viridiplantae; phylum Streptophyta; class Magnoliopsida; order Malpighiales; family Euphorbiaceae; genus Omphalea; species Omphalea diandra. The sequence goes on from CATIWR010300692.1 coordinate 83,971, forward strand.
ATCTTTTGAATTAATATACATTATTTTAGTTAAATATATTTGTAAATTAGTATTATATACTTTATATTTTAATTTACAAAGTTCCTTTAAAAAATATTTTGATAATTATTTGAATAATAAATTATCCAAATTTATGGTATAAAAATAAATTTAATATTTGTTCAAGTCGATACGAAAACAAATGTAAATAGATATGTACCCTAAGCATGAATAAGAATATAACACTAGATCTACCATAATCACTGTCATCCCCACAAGTTCAAGTTTTATTGTTGAAGATGTTGTTGGGTTGGGTTATCATAATTATACATTGTACTAGCAATTCAATTCTTGAATATCTACCAAAATTAGGTAAACTGAAAATAGTGGCTTCAAGTTGAAATTAAGACATCGAATTGGTTTAGTTTAGCATATATTTTTCCAGTTCCCCAGATTGACTTGTATACATTCTTCTTTTTGTTGTTATTTTTTAATTTTTAAGTCAGTTCATCTATTAACAAATATCAAATTTTTTTACAGATGATTTTAAAAATATATCTTTATATCGACTAGATATATTTAGATATATTTATTATCTTTAGATATTAGTGTTGAGGATAAAATTCAAAATTTTTTTAAAAAATAAGCAAACTCTTTTAATCTGTTGAATTATAGTGCATAAAGTAAGATATTTAAATTTTGACGCCCAATTCCTTTTAATATTTTCAACTCATTTCGATAATATTTTTCTGCAAGGATAAAAGAAAATATTATTTTCATTACAGTTTTCACTTCTTCAAAGAATAACAGATAAAGAATATTAGCTTAAGATTGAGCTTTAGGCCTGCTGGAATGTTATAAGACCCTTGAAGAACAATCCAAGAACTGAAACTCGGGTATAAAGCCCAAGTTAACAAAATTACAGGGCTTGTTTGCCCTTCAAAACAAAAGTCCGCTCTCCACTGAACTTCACCGCGCGCACAAGCATCCTTTCTGTTCTGCACAACCCAGAGGAAGACAAACTGGATAAGCAGAGGCAACCACGCCGGCACACAAATCCTTATGCTGGGTAAGCTTTGTCTATTCATACACTATCACTTCCCTCCTATATTTATCCATCTATATTGCATAAAACGGCTGCGTTTTCCTCTGTACCTGTAGTATTCCTTCGAATAATTCTGTGTGTTGGGGATGAACTATTGAATGTTAGCTTTAGGCGCATATAAATAGCTGAGATTATGGATTTGATGGTGCATTCCAATCATACCAATGAGGGGTTTTGCTCATTTCAATGCTTCCGAAGAGAAAATAAGAGAAGCAGTAGCAGCAGCAGTTCTGTTGGGGCTGGGGTTTGGATTAGGGGTGGGTCTAAAGCTTGTTCAAGCATGAAATTCTGTGTAGGAGTTAGGAAGTTGAGGCCGAGTCAGGTTTTTGCTGTTTCGGGGGTAGAAGATTTTCATTGTAATGGTAAAGTTGAAAGTTTTGATAAGGCACAAAATGGGCATGTGGGAAATGGACATGTTCCTTCGAATCCTGTTCATTCTATGTTGAATTTCGAGGAACTTGAGAGCAATAATCATCTGCGTAAATTGGTTAGGAATGGGGAATTAGAGGAAGGTTTCAAGTTTCTCGAAAGCATGGTTTATTGCGGAGATGTTCCTGATATTATCCTTTGTACAAGTTTAATTCGTGGTTTTTGTAAGGTTGGAAAGACTAGGAAGGCAAGTCGGGTTATGGAGATAATAGAGGATTCTGGGGCTGTGCTTGATGTAATTACCTATAATGTATTGATTAGCGGATATTGTAAGGCAGGGGAGATTGATAACGCTCTGAGGGTGCTGGACCGAATGAGTGTTGCTCCTGATGTGGTTACGTATAATACAATTTTACGCAGCTTGTGTGATAGTGGGAAATTGAAGCAAGCAATGGAAGTTCTTCATCGGCAGTTGGAAAGGGAGTGTTATCCAGATGTGATCACGTATACCATATTGATTGAGGCAACTTGCAGGGAAGGTGGGGTTGGTCAGGCCATGAAGCTTTTAGATGAGATGCGAAGTAGGGGATGCAAACCAGATGTGGTTACTTACAATGTCCTTATAAATGGGATATGCAAAGAAGGGAGGTTGGACGAAGCCATCGAGTTCTTAAATAACATGCCATCATATGGATGCCAACCTAATGTGATTACCCATAACATTATTTTGCGTAGCATGTGTAGTACTGGGAGGTGGATGGATGCAGAGAAGCTACTGGCTGATATGGTTCGTAAGGGTTGTTCTCCTAGTGTTGTTACTTTCAACATATTGATTAATTTCTTGTCTCGTAAGGGT
>CATIWR010300716.1:0-33017 GCA_949677035.1 Omphalea diandra
CATTCTCTAATTTCTAGATGCTCTTTATACTTTTAGATGAGCTCTCAAACACCATTATTTATGATGCCATAATAAGCACACAACATGAAATAATTTGTCATATAACTATGCAAACACTGCATATATGTTCAAGCATCCCAAATGCAATGGTGTAATTGTCATTGTCATGTTTTTACAAATTCACATGTCTAAATGATTATTTGTCCTGTGCATATGTTCATGTGAGATTTCATATCATTTAATACAGTGCATATGCTCATATATGATTTCATATCATTTGTGCAATGAATATATTCATGTGATAATGCCAATGAATAGGGATAGGGATGTTACAGGATATGATGGTGAGTTATTTATGTTTAAATGTTATTATGTTATTTATGCAATAACCTTTGATATCCTATGTGATATTTATGAGGAAAAACTCTTTATTTCGTACATGGATATGATGATGAGTTATTTATGTTCAAATATTGTTATGTTATTTGAGATTAAAGTATGGTTATGCATTTACTTACTGAGTATGCAAACTCACACTTTTGTAGGAAATATTATTTCAAGAAGAGTAGACTAAAGATTGCATCCAGTATACTTTTCGAAGTCATTGTCTAGCAGTGTAAGAGAGGTTAGGCCAGTATGCAGTCAATTAGTATTTTAGTTTATTTATTCATGTATGTTTTGTTGTAAATAGTTACTAAGTGGTGAACAAGAGATATAGTGAAATTTTTTTTTAATAAGGTCTTTTAAATAACAATGGATAGACTTAGAGAGAAAATTAAATGATTATTAATTGGGGCGTCACAATATACACTTATCTTTTTTTGGCTCTGAAGGCTGATAATGTGAAAAAAGTTTAAGACTACTACTAATGTTCTTAAACTAAAGTTAACAGTTTCTGAGTGTGAAAGGCAATAACTCATCAAAGAATCTACCATATTGAAGGCTCGATTGCTCAAAATGAAACTTTTAAGGATAAAGTCTTGACTTTGAAGAATGAAGTCAATGCAATCAAGTCTGAGACAGAAACTATAAGCTTCATTGCATCTCAAATCAAAATAATGCGAAGAGTTATAGATGGTGAAGAGTTTATGTATTGACAAGATCATTGACTATGTATTAAAACAAAAACAAATAGACTTTTCATAGATTTGTTAATTTTTTGGAATGGTAAGCTATAAAGTCACAATTTAAAGAAATATTAAAAAAAAAAAGAAGCTATGGATACCTAGAGTAGGAATTGTTTGATTAGAATTTCACACCACTTTTTTTTATAAAAACAAAAACCCAATAATAACACTAATTTATGCAGTAAGCCAATTAACATTTTGTATAGTAACCATCTATATAAAAACAAAAAGCCAATATTCATATGTATATATACATATGGTATAATAACCATATATGCAATAAGCTAATAACAACATTAATTTTGAACAAATTTCACCAAAGATATTCCATAATCATAGATGTACAATCTTGCACACTAAAACCACAGTTAAAGCAATTAAAGAAAAAGAAAATCCATTCATATAACCAAAAGTATATGTGTGTATTGTAGCAATTTATTCTTAACCATAACAAAGTGGATTGAGAATAAATTAGGGAAGATGAAAATCGTGGAAGGAATTATAAGGAGGTGGCCATTGAAATTATACCAATAAAATTAGAATTAGAATTTCCCTGAGTTAAATTCTGACCATACTTTACAATCTCTTTAATCTCAATGTTATGTATGTCAATCCTTAGAGAAAACAAATTGATAAAGAAAGATATAGGTGTATGCTTATCTTGAAAATTTTCCTATTGCATTTGTGAAATTATTTCTTTAAACTAGATCAAGAAAAAAGTACTGAAAAACATATAGAGCCAAATGAAAACTGGCACTATCATTTCAGTATAATATATGTAAAATATATATACATACATAAAGTTTAATGACATATTGGTAAATTATGGAAATAAAGAAGAAAAAGAAAAAATTATCGACATGTAGCTTACATGTACCATTATTTTAAATTGTAATAAAATAAAATTTATTTATTAATTTTTATTTTGTAATTGCACTATTGGAGATAGAATTGAGCCAAACTGAATTAATATGATGAGGAACTAAAGCAAATTATTTAGAGTAGTAAAGGCCAACAAATGTGAAAAAATAATGCAATTTCATCATTTCTACTAGTTCAAAGTAGTTTGAATTTTTTATCCAAAAAGACCATAATTGAATTGAAAATGTCCCAACAATCAAAACTCATTACCTTTGGTAATGAAGTTCATTACTTTTTAGCCAAATTCCTTCATTTATGCCTTGAAAAATGTGTTTTTAAATTTTTGATAATTTTTATTTTTATTATAATTTTTAGTAAGAGTTTCCTTTTGCACATTATTTGTGTTCGATTTTCTATTTTATTTATGACTTTAATTTATTGTAATTTTTATAGTTTTGCTATTTTTAGTAAAATTCTCCTATTCTGTAATTTTAGAGTTGTAAGGCCGATATAATCATCAATTTCATGTTGTTGAACTATACATAGTCAAAATTGAGCTTAATTCAAATAACAAACTTGAAGTGCAATGCTTGATTCGACTCAATTTAGAAATCTAAAGCTCGATACTCGATTTAAGTCCGATCAAGTCTCATAAATAAATAAATTTTACTTGATGATAATCAAACTCCATAAAAAATGAAAATATTTAGACTTAATCAAGACTCGCATTTTAAGTTCTAACTAGACTCGACAATATACTTAACCTCAACTCGATGTGATTGTATTAACTCAAGCTCAAATTGAGTAGTTTGAAGCTTGATCTCAATTAGATAAGCTATTCGAGTAGCTTGATTACACCTCTATTCTACTTAGCATGGTCCACTTTCAAGCTACACAAATTAAGTTTGACTTATAAGTTTCATGAATTGGCTCATTAATATATATATATGAACTAATTAAAATATAATATTAATATATTACTATATATATAATTATTTTTTGGAATGAGATCATAAAATTTAGTACATATGTTATATTTTTTGTAAAATTATAATAATTTAATTTATCATTTATGTTTATTGGGCTTGTTTAGGCTTTGAGCTCATGAGATATGAATAAATATAATAAATTTAAGCTCAATTAAGTTCTTTGAGCTCGATTCCATAATAAACAAGAAATGCCCAAATTGACTATTTGCTTAACTCAATCGATTTGAATAAATATAGAAAAAAATTTTGCATGTTTATTTATTTTCTTTTTTGAATTTTGAGAACTGTTTGTAGAGAGAAGCATGTAAATTGATGATTAAAAAATAACTTATATAAAATTAAAAAATAAATTATTTGAATGAAAAATTCTAAATGTGCTTTTTTTAAAGTAAATTCGTTTGGTTTAAAGTAAATTTATTTATTTTACAATATTATATTTTTTAGCTTTTTAAATATCAAATCTATCAAGTTGTCAGCCAATTTTATTTAAAAAGAATAAGTTGGCACATTCATTTGATTAACTTATCGAGGTAGGTCTCATATTAATTTATTTATTATATGATAAATTTATTTCAAATAAAATAATAATTTCATCTCCTCATATTATTCTTTCCATATTTTTTTAAGTCATTGGTTCTATCCATAGTTGAAATCAGAATAGGGCTCTAATTTAAATAGACACTTAAGAGTAAACAATAATAATTAACTTTTATTAACTTAAACTTATTCTTCCTATTTTTATTATTTATTGCTACCAAGAGGAGAACAAAGAAAATATATTCATTTGGGGGAGAAATCAAAAAGAAAAATAGCATTGATTCCCTCTATATTACTTTTAAAATTTTTAGCAATTTTAAAGTCCCATTATCTCTTTTAACATGCATTATAGTTTTTTTTTTTTTTTTTTTTTTTTTCACTTTTTAAGAATTCAATCAAAGTTGCTTCAAGTATCCTTAAAAAAAAAAAAAGGTGCAGTCATTCCCTCCATATTACAAATTCTCTTTACAACCACTTTTAGCCTATTTGTTTTAGGCAAGTTAATTACTCTAATCGCTAGATTTTTTTTTTAATTCTCTTTATTGTTGTTCTAACTTGTTTTTGATAATCCTTTATTCAAATGTGAATGCTTTCTTGAAAGACTAATGTATCTTGTGAAAGCCCTAAAACTTTTTGATTTGTTTTGGTTTTTAGAACTAGTTTTTATTTGTGAAACTTTCTTTGATTTTTCAAAATAAAAAAGTATGAAACATTCTTATATGTTTTAAACATTAACCTGAACTTGAAATAGGTTTTTCAAAATAGTTGAAAAAATATAATTAATTGATTTTTAGAACCTGAAACTTTCTTGAAAAAGTAGTGTATGTTGTGAACAACAAAAAAAAAAAAGTATGAAAAATCATTTTATACCATAACGTATCTTATCTTAGCTATTGTTTCAATTTATTTTCAAGTCATAAACATACTACTCAAGTTACAGGTTTTGATTCTTATATACGTATATATGTGTTCTTTTTTTTTTTTTTTCTTAGATGGTGTTTATGATTTGGAAAATTAGGTTGAAATGGATATTTTTTGTGGTCAAGTTTGATTTTTATTTGCATTGGATATGTGAAGTTGGGGGTCATAAATATTGATTTTTTTAAAAAGAAAACTGTTTTGATGATCCTTTTGGATTTTGAATTGGGTGGTGGATGAGATTTAATTGGATTTGCATCAATAGGATAGATTTGTAGGACTAATTGTTTGATTTTGAAACTTCTAGTTTTTATAACATCCTTGATAAAGGGATTTTATTTTCTTTTAAACCCACTATATAAACCTATAGTTTGTTTTCATTACTACGTTTTTATTTCTTTTGTAAGACAAATTCTTATATGATACTTAGATTTTATGCTTTTAACTTTTTCAAGTAAAAGTTTAGTTTGATTTAATAAGTTTATGAATAAGGGATCTTACCAATTCAAAAGAAAGTACTTAATAGGTGTAAAACTTTGGTTTTTCATGGATTCAATTATTTTAAGTAAATATTAAGTTTATTTCTTTTTTATAAATAAGGACGATAAGTGAAGCTTTAACCCTTCCTTCAACTAATATTTTAAGCAAATATATTAGCAAATATGGATGAGAATGAGTTCACTGAGCTAGCAAACCTAGATTAGCTGAAGAAGTATTTTATGTGAGGTGTGAGGAAAGTAAAATAGCTAGCTAAGTCAAAAACCTAGAAGGGTGGCTTAGGCAAAAGTTAAGGTGGCTTAGGCAAAAGTTAAGGCATATATAAAAATAATAATAACACAAATATAAAAAAATAAAAGAAAAAAGGAAAAAAAGAGAAAATATATAAGCTCGCTAAGTTAAAACCCTGAAAGGGTGACTTAGGTAAAAGTTAGAGCATAAAAAATAGAAATGAATGCAAGTAACAGTCGAGAGAGTGTGATTGAGGAAACCATTGATAGGACAGTTACGTGACAATAAAGAGACAAGAATGAATGAGCAAAGGATCAATATGATAGAGAAATTAAGCAAGACAATTAGATGATCTAATGTGCCAATAGTAAAAGTAAAAGTCACACACTTATTAATGTGTAATGTGCAACATGTAAATGATTCACGTTAAACATAATATCAAATGAAAGAGCCTTTGCATAATTAAAGTAAATTAGTCATACATGTCCTTAAATTAGAAGTAAATATAAAATAGTTTTTTAAGTGAAAGATCATTATCCACTATTCACTAATGTGATGCTTATAGCTTTACGGTTTGTGCAACCATGCCATATAGTTCATGTCATCATCAGGCTGAGGGTCTCAACTAGTGTAGAAGACATAAATGTAGTGATTGGTCTATGTAGCCTTAACCTTATCTAGGAAGCGTCGGGATAAGGGACCCTTTATAAAGGAAGGGAGGAACTATACCTCAAGCTAAGGAGTACTGAACTGGCAGTGTATACGAGCTGGCTCAGAATGTACCTAAAGACAAGGTAGGAAGAATGACATAATCCCTATAAGTCATCAAGGTAACATGTGAGAAATTCCACCATGGGCAGCTCTAGTGGATGTCGGTGATAGTGATATGAGACATCCACTTGGCCCACTTCACTCTAGTAGCAACTCGCCTCGACAGGCGATGATGCAAATGATGTTATGGGAAATAAAGCCTTTTATCCATGGTTAGGTAGCCAATAGTCCCAACCTCTCTTGCAACCACATATGAAAATAGGAAAAGAAAGAAAAGAAAAGGAAAATGAAAAGAAAAAAGAAAAGAGAAAACATAAATAATATGCTTGTTAGGTTGAAAACTTGAAAGGGTGACCTAATTAAAAATGAACAACCCCTAGATTGAAAACTCATAAGGGTGGTCCAGGCAAAAATTAAGGCGTGAATAAAAGAAAAAATAAAATAAAATAAAAGAATAATACTGCAAGAGGAATTCTTACTTGAAGCAGTAATGGGCTCCTTTGAAAGAATCGTTGACATCAAAATCTCCTTTATCTAGATCCATAATGGTCTTGCCTAAGATCATTAGTATAATAGTCCTCCCTGACTCAAGTCCCTTTAGAAGTGGTAAAATTTATAAATTGATATCCCCATTTTCCCTTTGTAGCAAATTATAAATTGATTTCCCCATCTTCTCTTTGTAACAAATACTCACCCATCAAAATGGTTGTTGTGATATGGGCTTGAGTCTCCCAAGCATGGCATCTGGAGGGGAAGAGATTAAGAAAATGAGGCATGAGAATTTTCTCCTCACCCAATGTGTATTATGATACCTCCTCATGTCACATGTTGAATACCTTTACCATGTTCTGGACATGTGGGTAATCCAGATGAGGTAGTGCAATCCAGTTTGTAGCTCTAACATAACAGTCGAGAATAGTACAAAATTTCTATAATCGTGGGCAAATCTTGCATCCCCAAAATGGAAGGTATAGGTAGTAAAATCCCATAAATCACAGGCTACCCATAGGAAATGTGCATCAAAATGAGCAAAAGTGAGGTGGTAAATAGCCAAAAGACCCATCAGGTAGATCATGATAGATATGGGGTGGGAGAGATCTAAAAAATGCTTTTAACATAGTTTGGAGGCTAGAAATGGTAGTTGTAAATAGCTTATTCGAAATAGGTATTTATAAAAGAAGACAAGGCTAATTAGTGTTTGAGAGTTAACACTATTTAATAAGTCTGTACAACCCCTGAGCAAGTCTATACAGCTCCTGAGCATGTTTGTAAAGCCATCAATACAGTCTGTACAAACCTTTTCTTGGGTTGTACAACCCTCAACTCTTAGAAAATTTTTGCAAACTCCTATTTGCACTTTTAACTTAAACATCATTCGTACCTATTTTGAAAAATAATATGTATGAACAAGTATTGATTAATGGTTTAACAAACACTTAAGGCATAAAATTAGAGACAAAAATTATATTTTCATACTAAAAAGTTAAAAGCTTTAGAGTTTGATAGAAATGGATGCAAAATCACCTCGCCATCTCTAATAAGAATCTTGGCACCTAAGCAAGTATCCAAAATTTGGGGCTTTCAAATTGTTCAATAAAACTTTACAACAGTGTAAAATATTAATGAAGATCAAATTACAGTATATTGAATGGAAGAGTAAGGAAAATACTAAAAAATAAATTGAGGCCTCCCGAGCTCAACTCTTTTTGCTCTTTGAAGGTGTCGTCTTAGAATTCCCCCCATCTATAACTGCTTGAGACAAGGTTTCAATCTTTGCCTTTACCTTCACTAGACATTGAACTGTATCTTGATCTCACGATTTAGGCGTTGGATCGTCTCTTGCTAGAAATACAAGGTTTAGGATAAGTAAGACATGAAACACATAAGACACAAACCATAAGCCTGTATACATGTACTACCTTTGTATTTGTTATGTGTTTTTTTTTCTTATGAACTACATAGCATGCATCTTCTGCATCACGACCCTCTTCAAGACAGTGATCAAATCAACCATAGCTTTAGATTGAATATGATGAATTTGCAAACAAAGAAAAGGAATCATTTTTAGCAATAAAGCCTACATCATAGATAGGATATAAGGAAGTAAAAAAAATGGATATTTATGTGAGTAGTCTTAACTGTCTCGAAGATGCAAATGAACTAGATGATCTACAAAAACATCATAGAGCCTATTAGTCAAGTCATACAAGACTCCACCAGACTATCTAGCATAGAAGCCAAATCACACACTACTAAAGGCTCTGAGCCCCTTGAAGTCTGTCCATAAGCCTATTTGTTGCCTTAGGCAGTAGTAGTGCCAGACGTAGGAGCAAAAATAGTAAGTCTTTTAGCTGCCTGTGCAATTGTTCCTCAACTCCCTTATTGAAAGATGTTTCCATCATCAGGCGTGTACTGAGGAAATGCACAAATGGTTGCAACAAACAATATGAAACTCCTAACTAGGGCCTTATTCATCCCAAACCTATAAGGGTCTTATAAAAATCAGCTACTCCCATGGCAAAAAGTGTAGCACCATAGCAAGGTATGCACCCTCTAGATCCTTTACCCAGATAGGTCGCACATATAGGCCCTCATGCCAGTGAAAGGTGCGCTCACCTAAGTACCACACCATAATAGAAGGCCTCATCATTAGTTGACAACTATAGGATATGGCCTCTACCTTTACGTTTGCCACCTCCAATGGCCATATCTTTATGGGACACCTCTAGTCGAGACATAACTATAATAAAGACAAAAGACTACTATAAGTATAAGATGAGATAACAATAAATAAATAATTACAACTTACATAACTTTATTTATGTAGGAGAAGATACCTAGTCGAGAGTGATCATGTTTAGACAAAGACACTTGTCAATAATGAAAGATTACAAGAAAGACACACCATTCCATCATAAGAAGCAAGTGTAGCTACCCTTATCCTCAGCCTTGGGATCGATCCCTTGCAACATGCCTCCCCATGTTTGTCAATAAATATGGCATAAATCCCAAAACAATGTAGTGAGATCAAAATGTAAAAATGAGGGTTAAAAGATACTCACAATAAGCACCCTCTAAGCAACGCACATGTACCCCTTGCCCTAGGAGCACTAGTAAGGTATCAATATATATTAGTGCCACAGAACCCCAATTAAAGCGATGAATTTAGCCTAGATCCTCTAGCAAGCTCAGTAATGTTGAAGGCATTCTAGAATATGACTCCCAACAAAGTGTATCGAAGGAAACATAACACATGCTGGTAGATCACTTCTTTAGAATTATCATCGGTGACCTAGGGCACATTAGCTTGTATGCAAGATGTTGACATGGTCCTACTCCACTTGAGTTAGGAATGCATCGAGGACTCTTAACAGGTAGTCCCTCTAAAGTACTAGTTTGTGCACATTAGAGTTTGTAGGCAAAGGAACACCCGAAAAGCACATATTGGTTAGAAAGGCAAAGTCCCTAAGCGTGATTATCAGCTTTCTAATTAGAGGCAGGTAGAAGGTATGGGTCATGTCCATCCACTGCTCGAGAAGTGCATATGTCATCATTTTCACTTAAAGTAAAGGGTTAGTGTCCTAAAAGTTATCTCTAAATATTTTATAAGCTAACCTAATGTTCACAGGCAAAAAGAAAATTTCAGGGCAGTACCTAAAATCTATAATGTCAAGATAGGTAAGGAATAAATAAAATAAAATAAAATAAAGGAAAGGAAAGGAAAGGAATGCCTACTGCTTCCGATTTCTCTTATAAGATGACAATATAAATTATAGGTCATTGGTGTGTCACCAACTGGGGAAAAGCTAAATGTGATCATCTTTGTGGTCACGCCCTTTAGTGGGCTTACATGCATGAAGGCCCACTGGATCGCAATTGCTTTAGAGGAGTGTTGTGACATCCTCGCCAGGTAACTCTTTTTAAACATCGAACATCTCGTTGTCATGATATTCAACCATGGTAAATTTTTAAAAAGCAAAGGGGAAGTCTAAAGCTAAGTTCGAACCTTTAAGAGAGAAAAGAAAGAGAAAGAAGAGAAATAACACAAATGAGGAGGGTCACTTTCAATAGGGTATATATAGTGGGCCAAGTCCATATAGCTTATGCTAGCCTATACAGACCTCATGTCTATCGAACCCAAGTATAAACCCCTTAAAGTAGGTAGGTATGAATTGGGCCTTTTAAGCCCAACTCTCCCTTTCATCTATCAAGCATTATTCCTTTTAACTATTCGAGCCCAAATGTGTTCCTTTAAGCTTAATTCTCTTCCCTTTGTTAGAAAGACCTCACCTAAATTCAAAATAACTAATTTATCAAAATGACTACGACTCACCAAAAAGCTCTAAATTGACAATTCAATAACTCATGCCATCGAGTGAATTACAAAAGTACGGTCATATCCTTATTCAAATCAAATTACCAAAATGCCTTTATTATCTCGAATAACTTAAAGGACACTCCAAACTTTTTCATCATTCAAATCAAATTATCAAAATACCTTCATTGCTTTCAAAGCACCATCAAATTACAAAAATGCCTTCATCACTTTTGGAGCACCTAAAGGACACTTCAAACTTCCTTATTTAAATCAAATTATCAAAATGTCATTCAATGACAAACTCAACCTTTTTTGAGGCCTTAAAAATATTTTTAAGGAAAATTTTTTCATCCCAAAAATGTTAGAACCTAGGGAAGTACTTCCTACAACTTCTAGGCCTAGGCACATTAGCTTGAGATAAGAATGAACCCTTAGGACAGCTAGAAGGGCTATAAAGAAATCAATTTAGTTTTAATGGTGTCAAAAAGGCCCAAATGACATAAAAACTATCTAAAGGGTATCCCTAGGCTAGAACCATCAGTAAAAAGAACTGAAGCACCTACAAAGAGAAGATTCAAGGGTAGTAATGACTATACGAACCTAATTACAAGCACCAAACCTCGGTACATGCTAGAGAGCTACTAAAACCACTCTAGTGCCTATTAGAAAACTGTTGGAAGAATACAAAACATTTGATACTTACTAAAAATCTATGAAAACCTTCTCAATAGTAGTTAGAAAGCTATTGAGGACAATTATAAATACCTGGTACCTACTAAAGAGCTGTCATAACAAGCTTTAGTACCTATTCAAAGAGTAGCTAAAGACATGTATCCTTTGGTATCCTTAATAATGTTTACATTCCTTACATTACTTTATTAAGGCTTGTTCAAATAGTCATTTCTTAAATGTTATTTTCCAAGCCCCACAAAGCAGTGGCAAATTATAAGCATCAGATTTTGAACTTCTAGATGCAATGATGAAAATCACTAAATACATCCTACGAATGCAAGTGGAATTATTAAAGGAAGAGATAAAGACCTTAGGAAACCTTAGAGAAACCTAAAGCCAAGTCTAAGACCAAAGCCCAATACTAAGCGCCTAATCAAAGCCCAATTGGCTAGCTTGAGTAAATGGGTTGTATAACCTATTATGCAGGGTTGTACAACCCAATAATTAGGGCTATACAACTCACATCTAAGGTTATACATCCCTTCATTAAGCCCTAATCCCAAGAACCTTCTAGAACTTATCCCTCTTTTAAATCTTAAGGTTGTATAACCTATTTTTTATTATGCAGCCTACGTGCAAACCCTAATTTTAGAAGATCCATCTCCCTCTTTATGATTAGATATAAACATTTAGCAACTAGAATTATTTATGATTTTGTGCACTCATCTATCACTTATAACTATTATTCCCCCATTTGAAGAGCCGAAGAGAGGCTTGGGCAACACTAAGGTTACTTTACCAAAAGTTCTCCTTAACTCACACTAAGCATAGAAACCCTAAATTGTAGCCCCTCTAAATCACTTTCAAGGTTGAATAAGGCCTTTTTTTCTTCATCATTGTGCATTTCTTAAACATTTTGAAGGATATTAAACTCATTATGTGCCTTTAAGGGTAAGGAAAGAATTAAAGGCATCCAGAAAAACCCTTTTTCTTCCCTTTCCCTTCTTTTTTTTTTCAAGTTTTTGAAAACCTAGAAACTTGGGGCTGCACATACTTGAATGTAGTATGTATAGCCTAAGAATTCGGTTGACAACCCTATTTTCCTATATTAGTTCTATTAAATCACTATTTTCCTTCCTCCAATTTTCTTCTATTCTAAAGTTATTTTTAATACTTTTATGACTCTAATAAAAGAATGGGGGTGAGGCCTAATGGCTTAGGACCCTTATTTACTTCAACTATGGAGTTTTGAAGAATTTTGTAGTGATATTTATGGTTTATCTTATGTAAATATTTGTGGTCTTTCATTTCTATTTTAATGATGGTTCTGGTTCTGCTTTGATCACTTTAGAGCAGTGACCAAGTGAGGGACTTAGTGTCTAAAAGATCTTGAGAGCTCTTCTTATGATTATGTTTATGTTTAGAGCATATGCATAAGCATTAGATTTCAAACCTCAATATAATGAAAAGGGAACTGCCCAAATAGAGAGATCAAAGGCCCTAGAAAACCTTAGAAAACCATAAAAACTAAGCCCAAACCTAGCTTAGGGTTGCTAGCTAAGCTTAATGGGCTATACAACCCATCAAGTAGGGATGTATAGCCCTAAAGGCTGTACAACCTTCCAAAAACCCTAAACCAAAGAATCTTCTAAAAATGGTCCCCCCCTTTCAACCCTAGGGCTATACAACCATGACATAGGGATGTACAACCCACCTTTGGTTGTACATCACACATGCAAAACCTAATTCCAATACAACACTCTCCTTCTCTGTAATTAGATGCATCCATGTTATAACTAGAACTCTTTGTAGCATTGTGCACCCACTCAACACCTATAAATACCCCGTATATTGATGGTGGAGGGGAGGCTTGGAAAACCTTAAGGTCATTCTATAGAAATCACCTCTTAAACAACCGTAAGCATAGAAAACCTAAACCCTAACTTCACTCTACTCTCTCCAAGGTAGAACTAGGCCTTTATCTTACATTTGTACATTACCTTAAGCATTTGGGAGGACATCGAACTTGTTATGTGCTTCTAAAGGCAAAGACATCCCTAGGACATACCCAAAATCCTTCTACCCCTCTTGTTCCTTCCTTATTCTTCTCTCTTTTTTTCTATTGGGAAACCTAAGAAATTAAGGTTGTACAACCCTCTTCTTAGGTTGTACAACCTTTCTTCATAGTTATACAACCCAGTTTTCCTACAACACAACATAAAATTCCCTCTTTGTTCTTTTTTATTTCTTTCTTTTTTGAGTTACTTTTTGTGGTATTCTATACTTCTAGTGGCAAAATAAGTGAGGTTTAATGATTTAGGACCTTTATGCACTTTAAAAATGGTCTTGTTTATTTTACAAATGATTTTCATTGCCTTCTTATCTAATGTTTTATTATTTTTTCTTTTCTTTAGTCTTGAAATTATGCTTTAGTTCTATTTTGGATACTAAGAGGCAATGATCAACTGAGGAACTTGAGATTCCCTTCATCTTAAAAGCCTTGTTAGTGTTGGAGTTCATGTGTTAGTTATGTGAAAAGTATTTTTTTTATTCTTTAATTTCTAATTTTAATTTGCCACCCCAACTTTTGTAATAGTTAGTTGTGCCACTAGTTTGTAACTCTTTATGAGCAATATGGGAGAGGGTTCATCAACATTAACAATACAATTGAGCTGAATCATTACCTTAGGCCATGTGATGTCCTCCATAATAATTTGGATTTCATGTTTCATGTTTTAAGCATTTTATGATTTATGCATCTTGCTTATGTTATATTATGTCATATTCTAGTTTTTGATGATGGGAGGTGTTATTATGAACTTAGAATACATGTTATGATACCTTGACTTTAGGAGATATGGTGAAATGATTAATATAGGCTTGGTTTGCCTTTCTTTGTTTGCTTCAAGCTTTCTTTGTTTGTTTTTCATATTGATTCATTACTAACTTGTTTCTTCATTTGGGTATAGGTATGATTACTTGGAATTAGACCATGAGTTTGGTCTAAAACCACTGTCCCATATGGATTATAAGATTATGTATGTGAATGGATGATGATATATGCTTGCCTACCCTAGACAATGATTGATGACCCCCTTCCTATCTCAAATGATATATATGGATGATGGATGTATGTATGAAACCCCTTTGCCATGATGCATGATCCTCTTCCCTTTAAAGTTGATGACTTAATTTGTTTAAATGAATAGTGCTTAGATGTATGTTTAGGGGCCTTAATTGGGATAATCAATAACGTAGGTAAAGTATTAAAAGTAAATTAAAGATGCTTGAAGGTCAGATCCCAATATCTAAGTGATTTAGTGGTGCCTAACTCTTCTTTAAGTCATACCAAATTTTCAAACATGATCTTTGATGGGGTGAAGATGAAATGGGCTTTCTAATTGACTTAGATTAGGTTTAGATTTTACCTTCCCTAAATTTTTGTCTTGACCAAAATTGGGTGGCAACTCCATATTTCCTAGGGATGGTACGAATGTATTATCCCACATTTGGTGCCCTGATGACTACAATTTTGGACTAAGGGCTTTAAAATTTATGCAAGGCTTAATAAGATCCCTAGATGGTCCGAATCACGTGCCACACCTTAGGGTCACTATCAATGTAAAGACCAGTGACCCTCATCCTCTTGATCCCATGTTAGTTAACAAAAAGATGGAGTCATAAGCAAGATTCCATTAGTTCGAGCGTAACTGCGAAACCCAATCTTAGGTGCTCACAATGGTGATTCCACTAAGGACTTTAAAATTGATTTCATGTTTAATCTTTAGTCCACTGTTAATATTTTTAACTTGTTATTTAGAAGTCCTTTTGTATTCATATAGCCTTCACACGTCATCACGAGCACTAGGTGCCCTTAGATAAAATGATGGTTCTTCAAATTTGAGACTTAAGATCCATTTGAGCTTAGGAGATTGTAAGGAGGATTCATCACTCATTAGCTTAGTGCCTTTGGGTATATCAAATGAGGGATCATGACAATTGCCTTTCATGCTTATAAGAGCCATCAATCTTGACAACCCTTTCAATCGCTAGGTGTATGTAGGAGCCAATAGAGCCTTAGAATAGGCTGCCCCACTTATTTACATTTTCTTCTCTAAAGGAGAGTTGGAGTCTTCAATGAACATGGCTAGCTATCCTTAATGTAAGTGTAAATGTACCCCATGCCCTTGATGCAATTATTCCCCATATGTAAATACTTGTGCACTCCTTTTCCCTGGTATGTAAATACCTTTTGCATATATCTCTCTTTCCTTTAAAGGATTTATTTCCTTACTTGTACATATTTTCTTCAAGTATTATAAAAAGTTCTTCTTTTAGTACCTTTGTGTATATGTTCTTCCAAGGCATTAACTCCTCCTAGTTTAAGGCAACCTCTCACATTCTATGGCCAAGGGTGGCATAGAATAAGACCCCACCTAGGAAAGAGCCAGTAGACCTCATGTTATAAGATTAGGAGGATCTTTTGTAATAAGACTTATACATATCATGCTTACATGAATCAATTACTTGCTCATGCATTATATGGATAATCCTTATCTTACAACCATCATAGCTCTATCCAAATCCCCATGGAAGATAATGGGCAACCAACTTGCTAGAAAACTCTAATTATGAGCTAAAAAGTCAACCCAATCATGGAACCAACCATATCACTAGAGATCATAGAGAAGATAATGATTGATTTCAATTGCAAGATGGAAGAAAGGACTATTGAGGAAGTAAATAAACATGTCAATGATATTTTGAAGAAATGGGAGACTTATGCCAATAAAATTGACAAGTGGAAAGCATCGATGGAAGCACCCCAACCTATGGTGATTATTGATGATATATTTGGGATGAAAGAATACCATGAAAGCAAGCTTGCTAAGGAAGTGGGAAGTACAAACACATTTTGGACAGACTCCTAAAAATTGAGAAGGAAAGCACTCGATTTGATGACTTTGCCAAGCAATTTGAGAAAATACAAAAGGCCTTATGTGCTAAAGGCTTGAAAAGGTAAATGAACATTGAGGAATTGCTTGCTCATATACTTGAGAAACTACTAGCCAATATTTGCTTGTTTGAGTTGCCCAAGTCATAGGAACTTAGAGTGTAAAGAACCATGTCCATTCATATGTGTTAATTATGGAGCCATCTGGAGTCTCGACAGACAATATGTTAGTGCTTTTTGAATTGACATTAAAAGGGTTAGCAAAAACTTGAGACTTCAATCAACCAAAGACTATCAAGGAAGACTAGAAGGAGTTGGCTAAAACTTTTGAGAAACACTACACTTGTAATTTAAATCTAGAGGTCACACTATAATACTTAGAGTATTTGAAACAAAAGGTTAGTAAGAGTTTCAATGACTACATCTGAAGATGGAAGAAGACAACTTCAGAGGTGAATGTAAGGCTTACAAAGAGAGAAGAGGTCAAAATGATTATAAAAAGGGTTTTGCCAATTATTGGCACCATAATCAATAAAATTTTGGTTAAAAACTTTAAAGACCTCTGAGAAGTAGGTTTGCACGCTAAAGATTTATAATCTAAGACAATAAGACAATATGGGGGAAGAAAAGGTTCCCTATCTCAACCTCAAACTAAGGGGAACAAGACAATTGATGTTAATGCAATAAGAGTGTCGAGACAATTCACTAATTTTGGAATGCCTCTCTTTAAGGCATTTGAGAAGTTGTAGAAGAAGGGAGTGTTGAAGCCTCTAGCACTAGGTCCACCTCCTAATTTGTTTCTTAGGTGGTATAACCCTAACGCTTACTATGTTTTGCATCATGGAACAAGTCGCAACATGGATGACTACTATCGATTGACAGATGAGATTCAGGATCTTTATCAATAACAAGATGATTATCCCACCTAACTCTAAAAGGCATAACATTTGAGGGAACTTTCTCCTAAACTTTCGTAATGTCCCTCCCTCAAATCAAGGTACTTTAATGATAGATTTTGGGATTCTTGAGAAAGTTGTTATTGTTACTATCAATGAGGTTTTCACTAAAGTTCTAGTTTTTTGCACTATTAATCCATGGGAAAGCGCAAATGAGGAGATGGAGAAAAAATAGAAGGAAAGAATGATCTAATTAGAAGAAGAGAGTGATGAAAAGAAAGAAGTGAAGTAGGTGAGTCATCTAACACACACTAAGAAGTACTACCCTAACAGAGAGCTTCCAAAGAAACAAAGGTTGAGAAGAAAATGGATGAACTCATTATAAAGGAGAGGGAAGATGACAATCCCATTATAAAATATCTAAAAAGGATGTCAGTCTAGATCAATGTGTGAGAGTTGGTTATCACTTCTTAAGAACATAAAAAAGGCTATGGTTAAAGCCAGGTCCATATTGATCATTTCCAGTGAAGCCACATTAAAAGATGTTGTTACATTGGTAACTTTTAATGGTAAAATCACTTTCTTAGATGAGGATCTGTCATAAAAAAGAAGGGATCACAACTTGGCCCTATTCATCTGTATTGAGGTGAAGGGGAGGCGTTTGCCATGTGTGATGGTCGATGATGGATTTGGGATCAATATCTACCCTTCGAAGTTACTAAACAATTTTGGATTGTCTAAAAAAGATTTGAAAGCTTCTGACAATATTATTCGAGCCTATGATGATAGTAGAAGGCTAGCTTCAAGTGTATTTAAGACTTTGGTAAAAACAAGGATAATGGAGATAATGATGGAATTCACAATGTTAGACATTCCAATCACTTTCTCGCTCTTTCTATGAAGACCATGGTATCATCTGTTGGGTGGTGTGCCTTTCACTATTTACCATAAAGTTAAGATCCCTTACAAAAGAGAGATTATGATCATCTATGCAGAGGTTGGTGAAATTGTGTCAGCTCTGAGCTTGGTTATTCTGCATTTTTGAGGGTTTTAGGTTGTCGATGTCACAAATAAATAGGTTGATATGAAGATAATAAGAATTATGAAGAATATGAACTTTCTTCCAGGACAGAGGCTAGGGAGGAATTCTACCTACATATCAAAGTTCCTAGAGTTTCCCACTCAAACCACGAGGAAAGGACTGGGATATCGGGGTAAAAGGTCAAAGCTAGAAGTAAAGGACTTACATGGACCACTATCTGATTTCTTTGTAAAAGAAGGATAAGCCATTAAGAAAGTCAAATAGGAGGCTATTGAGAATTAAGAGACAATGTGTAAGGATATGGATGAACTCTAAAAGGCATTTTTCCATATGGATTGGTGAATTGGGATGTCATAATTATTAGGACTCATCATAAAAGGAGGACGATAATAAGGAGAGAAAGAAAAATGGAAAATAGATCACAAAATAAAAAAATGATAAAAAAAAAAGCTAGCCTATAGTTCTGTAAGAGCTTCAGTCTTTATGGTCATGGAATGATTAGGAAGAGGTGAATGATAAGCAGATAAAGTAGTATTTACTGGATCAAAACTTTTGGGCCGCTAGAGAAGATCATGCAAAAAAGGGGTCTAACTTGATAAAGTTTCATGCACCTTTTATGGACTCAAAATGAGAGTATATCGACCATGTAAGTTCATTGAAGCTATCTGCACAGGAATAAAATTAGAGGGCATCGAGAGCATGATTATGAACTTCATTGCAAAAGTAAATGGAGAAAAATGAATAACTTTGTAATGAAAATTGAAGTTATCGAGGTAGATGGTGCTATACTTTGGGCATACTTCTTGAAGATTGAGCTAGGAGATGAAAAGATAAAATAGAGTTTTGAGGAAGTTATCAAGGCTGTTATTGGTATAGAGAATGGGGAAGAGGCAGATCCTAAGCAGAATACTAATCTTCGAAGCTAATTGATGAAGCAAAATGTGAAAAAGAGGAAAAGGCTCAGGCAAATGAGATTCTAGCTAACCAACCAAATGAAAAGGATTTTCTTGCTACTACTAATGTTCTTATTTCTAGTCTTTTTGAGGATGATGATGTATTTCTTTATAAGTTTAAGGAAATGAATGATGAGTTAGCTTACTTATATGATGTGTTTCTTAATGGTAATGTGCATAGCATGCATCATTTCATGAGCATATTTAATATTAATTTTGTGCATACCACTACATTTAATCTTAACATATAGGAAAATCTGAAAATCTTGCTCATTGCTAGTGACATCACACTAGAGGAGTGAAGGA
Organism: Omphalea diandra; assembly: GCA_949677035.1. Lineage (NCBI taxonomy): Eukaryota > Viridiplantae > Streptophyta > Magnoliopsida > Malpighiales > Euphorbiaceae > Omphalea > Omphalea diandra. The sequence continues at coordinate 19,074 of CATIWR010300716.1, forward strand.
AGTTTGAATAGTTGCTAAGGAAATACTAGATAGTGTTTGCTTAGACATATGAAGACATGCTAGGGATTTACAGGTGAATTGCAAAACACAGAATTCCAACCTACCCATACATAAGGCCAATCAAATAGAAGTTTTGAAGGATGAGACCTGAGTGGGCCCAGTTATTTAAAGAAGAAGTAGCAAAGCAATTGAATGCCATATTCATAGAAGTAGTAGATTATCTCAAATAGTTAGCCAACATAGTACCAGTACCAAAGAAGGATGAAAGAGTGAGGATATGTCTTTATTATAGTGATTTGAACAAAGCATGCCCAAAGATGACTTCTATTTGCCACCCATTGATGTATTGGATGACAACATCGTGACATGTGTTATGTATTCCTTCATGGATAGGTTCTCTAGGTATAGTCAAATTCTCATGGCCAAGGTAAAAACAACATTCATCATAGAATAGGGGACATACTACTATAAGGTGATGTGTTTAGGTTGAAGAATGCGAGAACAACATACTAGCAAATGGCGACGACTTTGTTGCACAACTTAATCTATAAAGAGGTGGAGGTGTACAAGGACGACATAATGGTGAAGTAAAAAACAAGGGAAAGGCATTTCAATGCTTTAGAGAAGTTCCTTAAAAGAGTCTATGAGTATAATTTGATGTTGAATATGAAAAAAGATGTGTTTGGAGCTACCTCCAATAAGTTATTAGGATATGTGATCAGTGAGAAAGGTAAAATAGATCCTGATAAGGTAAAGGTAATTCAAGACATGTTCGCTCCTAAGACAAAGAAAGAAATACGAGGTTTCTTAGCTTGCTTGTATGACATCAGCTGGTCATAACAAGATTGGCCCTTATCTTTGAACCCATTTTCAAGTTACTAAAGAATGATCAATCGATGGAATGGAATGAATAGTGTCAAAAGGCCTTCAAGAAAATAAAAGGTTATGTAACTAACTTACTGGTATTAAAGCCATTGAGGCCTGGGAAACCACTAACTTTGTATCTGATGTTGAAGATAGTTATATAGGTGTAATGGTAGCTCAAGAAGATGAAACAGGGAATGAGCACACAGTTTATTGTCTTAGTAAAAAGTTATTGCCTTATGAAGAAAGTATAATCAGACAAAGAAACCTATTTAGCGCTAGTATAGACAATAGAGAAGCTGAGGCATTACTTTTAATCATATGCTGCAGAGGTGATTTTAAAACTAGACCTAGTTAGATACCTAAATGAGGCTCCCTCCTTGACAGAAAGATTGGCAAAATGGTTGATTATGCTAATTAAATTTGATATTGAGTATGTGACTAAGAAAGTGATCAAACGATGGGCAGTCTCAGGGTATTTGGCACAATAACCCCTTGATGAAGGAGAATTTGAGCCTCCACAGTTTCTAGATGATGGGTTATGAGCAATCAAACCTTTAGGATGAAGAGTTTACTTTGACAAAATAGTAAATAAGAAAGAGGCAAGCATAAAAGTAGTTATGATTTTTGCCTGAAGGAGAGAACTTTTTGGCAGCCAAAAAGCTCGACTACAAAACGACTAATAATATGGTTGAGTATGAAGCATGTGCATTAGGGCTTTAACTCTTCAAGCAGATAAGGTTGCAAAGTGGTTTGGGGATTCACTACTGGTCATTTCAAAGATAACAAATGAGTGGGAGTTGAAAGAAGAATGCTTGGCCCTGTACCTAAAACATATGAAAGGATTGATGCAAAATTTCTAAAGGATCACATTACATCATCTACCAAGAGAAAAAAATGCAATAGCTGATGCCTTGGCCAATTTGGTCTTTATTTGGGAAGGGCCTAAGGTGATGCCAATGAAGCCACTTATCACCCTTTGATCAAGGACACCGTGTCACATGGGTGCATGAGTGATGCAAGTGTCAACAAAAAATTGCCCCTGGTATTTTAATATACAAAAGTACTTAGAAGGTGAAAAATACCTGAAAGGGGCTGAGAAGAAGGATAAGGACGTGATCCAGAGGTTGTCTTTACAATTTTTGTTACATGACAAGGTAATCTATAAGAGAATGCCTAACAGGATTCATTTATGATATTTGGTTGAGGAAGTGGCCCATAAAGTCATGAAGGAAGTGCAAATAAGAGTCAGTGACCTTCACATGAATGGTAGGGTATTGGCAAAGAAAATTTTGAGATTAGGATATTACTGGACTATTATAGAGCATGATTGTATCCATAAAGTTTGGAGTTGCCATGAGGGTTAGGTTCATAGTAGCTTCAGTCATTTATCGCTGATAAAGTTATAAAATTTGACCTTATCTTGGTTGTTTGCAGCATGGGGGCATCAATCCAATCAAGGAAATCAAGCTGACATTTATAAGAGGATATAGGTATATTATGATTGTAGTGGATTACTTCGCAAAGTGGGTAGAGGTTGAAGCCTTTGGTAAGCTGCGAGCAAAGTAGATGACATGATTTATTAAGAAGAACCTCGTATACCTTTATGAGGTACCACACCATATTGTTATGAATAATAATGTCTATTTTTAGGCAGAAATCAAGTTAATATTAGAAAGATATGGGGTGGTCCACCACAAGTCTTCACACTACAGTCTATAAGCCAATGAAGTGGTGGAGGTAGGAAATAATAATGTTAAAATCATCCTAGCTAAGATGATTAAGACATAAAAAGATTCATTAGATAATCTACCTTTTGCCTTATGTGGTTATCAAACTATGGCAAAAGCATCAATTGGGATGCATCATAGTCCTTAGTATATGAGATAGAGGTAGTGTTGTTGATTTAGCTATAAGTGAAGTCCTTATGAGTATTAGTTGAATTTGGTATTTTTGAGTACCAATGGATGAGGAGTAGACTTGAATAATTGTCTTTATAAGATGAGAAGAGACTGAAGGCCTTATACCCCATTCAATTATATCAGGCTAAGATGGCCCGTACTTTTAATATGAAATTCAATCCATGTAATAAGGGTTGGTGATCTAGTACTGAAGGCAGTACAACCACAATCATAGGATCTGCAAGGAAAATTTAAACCAAATTAGGAAGGCTTTTATGTGATTAAGTAGATATATTCAAGTGGAGTAGTGAAACTGCCAGATATGGATGGGAATGAATTCCCCGAGTTGGTGAACTTGGACTGATGTGAGAAAAGTAAAATAGCTCATTAGGTCAAAAACTTGAAAGGGCAGCTTAGGCAAAAATTAGGGCATAAATAAATATTAAAAAGAAAGAAAAGAACCTTGCTAGGTCAAAAATCTGAAAGGGCGATTTAGGAAAGTTAGAGCATAAAAATGAATATAATTAAATGTAAGGAAAAGTCAAGAGAGAGTGATTGACCATTAGGGGACCGTTGGCAGGATAGTTATGCATCCATATGAAAGGCAAAGATGAACAAGCAAAGGATTAGCAAGAAAAAGGTAGTGGGCAAGATAATTAGATGTTATAATGTGCCAACATTAAAAATAGAAACTATGTACTTAATTAACGTGTAATGCGCTAAATGTAAATGATTCATGTATCAAATAGAAGTACATTTGCATAATTAAAGTTGATTAGTCATACATACTTTGAACTAGAAGTAAATACGAACCAGTTTTTATGTGAACAATCATTGTTTACTATTTTGTTTATATGATGTTATAGCTCTAAAGGTCACGTAATCATGCTATGTAGTCTGTATCATCGTCGGGTTATGGATCCTAGCTAGTGCAGAAATCATAGATGTGGCGGGTCTAGGTAGCCTTAACCTTATCCAAAAAGCACCGGGATAAGAGGCCTTTAACAAATGAAGGAAGGAATTGCAGCGTCAACTAAGGAGCACTGAATTGGCGATGTATGTGACAACTATTCAACCCAATCAATCATAGTAGTAGCAAGTCGTGATAGGTGACAGTTCAAATGATGTCGTGGGTAGTAGAGTCTTGCATCTATGGTCGAGGTAGCCAATAGTCCCAACCTCTCTTGTAGCTATATCTAAAAGAAAAATAGGGAAAGAAAAAAAGAATGATTGAATGAATGAAAAGAAGAAGAAGAAGAAGACAAATAAGAAAAAGAGAAGAAAAAAATGAAATATCCTCATTAGGTTGAAACCCAAAAGGGCAGCTTAAGCAAAAGTGAGCAACTCGTTGTATTGAAAACCTGCAAGGGCAATTCAGGCAAAAATTAGGTCAATAATAATAATAATAATAATAAATGATAATAGTAAATGATAATAATAAAAATAGAAATAAAAGAGGAAAAAGAAGAAAAAAGAAAAAAAGAACATGCAAAAGAGGTTACTACAAAAGAGGCTCTTACCTAAAGCAGCAACGAGCTCTCCATGAAAGAATCACTAACATCGAAAGCCACTCTATCAAGTCCTATGATGTTCTCCCCCAAAAGCATTGGCACAGGGGTCCTCCCTAATTTCACTCGCTCTAAAAGTGGTAAAGTTTGCAAGTCAATCTTACCATCATCCTTCCTCAGTAGATACTCGCCTATCAAAATGGCTACTACAATGCAAGCCTGAGCTACTCTAGTATGGCCTCCCTTAGAGAGGAAAAGAGTGATAAAAGGAGTCATGAGGATCTTCTCTTCGCCTAATGTGTACCTGGGTACCTCTTCGTACTGCAAGTCAAATAACTATATCATCTTCCTAATATATGAGTAATCAAGTTAAGGCACTGCAATCTGATCTACTGTTGTGACACGACAGACAAGAATAATGCCAAACTCCTCTATCAAAAGACATATTTTTATATCCTTAAAGTGGAAGGTATGGGTAGTGAAGTCCCACAATTCACAAGCTGTCTGCAAGAAATGTAGGTTGAGACAAACATAAGTCAGGTAGTGGGGAGCAAAAAGACTCGCCTATGGTAGGTTGGACCAAACTTGGGATGAAGGAGACCTTAGAAAGGCTCTTGCCATGTTTTGGGACTTAGAGGGAAGCAAATGAAGACAACAAACTTGAAATGGACTTTTACAGCCTTTGACTAAGGTTGTATAACCCCCCAGTTGGGCTGTACAACCCATTTTTTTGGGTTGTACAACCTTTCAAGTAGACCATATAGCCTTCACCTTATAGAGATAGAATAAGCAACCCTTCATATGGTTTCTAAGCTAGAGGTAGCCTATGCATCTATTTTGTAAAACACATATGTTAAAGAATCAATAACACATGTTTAGAGACACATAATCAAGGGAAAAGAAGTATATTTCTGCATTGCCATATAAAATGTCAAAGTTTAATAAACAATGGAAGTAATGCCACACCAGTTTGTCTTAGAATGTTCTAAGCAAACATCCAAAAAAGAGAGTTTTCAAGTCACCTAATAAATTGTATGACTATGTAAATATATATGCTATATTGGAATGAAGAAAAAAGGAAAAATATCCTAAATAGCTAATGGGTGGAGGGTCTTAAGAGCTCAGTTGGCTCCGCTTCTAGAAGGTGTCGCCTTAGAATCCTTGGCCTTGCCATCTATCTTCATATAACCATGATCTTTAGCTACCTAGGCTAGGCTTTCCATCTTTGTCTTTACCTCTGCTATGCGTTGATCCTTTTCCCTAAATTGATGGTTTTAGTGTTGGACTGTCTCCTGCAGAGAGCATGAGGATTAGGACATGTTCGATACAAAACACATAAAACACAAACCATGAACATGGATACAAAAATTATTTTATCTCATTAACTTGCATAGAGTGAGTCTGCTACATCATGACATTCTTCAAGGCAGTAATTAGATTTGACCATAGCCTCTACCTCAACATAAGGAAACTATAAAAAGGGAAAAGGAAAACAAAATCGAGATATAACAAAGATAAAGAAACAAGACATTTACATGGGTGGTCTCGGCTAGCTCAAAAGCACATATAGATTAGGTGATATGTAGTTGCATTATCGATCTAGTCAATGTAGCCATGCAAGACTCCATTAGGTTGTCTTGTATAAAGGCCAAAGCACTAAATACTATAGGTTTCATGCCCCTTAGAGAATATCTAAGGACTCGTGTGTTACCTCGAGGGACAATCAATCTAGATCCAAAAATAGAAGCAAAAGGCCTTCTAGATGCTTGGGTAGTGGCACCTCAACCCATATGTTACAGGGCAATCCCCTCGTCAGGCGCACAATAGGGAAATATGTGGATAGTTGCCTCAATCAAAGGAATGTTCCCTATGAGTGTGCTAATCCATCTAGGATCCATAAGGGACGCCCATTAAGGATAATTACTTCTTAGACATGTAATGCAGGGCCACAACCAACTATGCACCCTCGAGGTCCCTCGCTTAAAACAAACTAACGGGCAGACACTATAGGGCAAGTCACTCGTCTAAACCATCATGCTAGCAAAAGATGTGTTCCCCTAGATACCACTTTCAAATGAAGGGCCCCACCATCAACTGATGATAATAAGTGATGACCTCCGTCTTTGCCACCTCTAGAGACCAAGTCTCCATAGATCCCTTTTAGTCGGGGCACAGTTGTAATAAAGACATAAAATCACTATAAGTATAGGACCAAAAAGTACGATAGTTAATCATGGCTAACACATTGATGTCAATGCAGGAAGAATATATAGTCCATGGTGATCATGTTCAGGCAAGCACGCCTAGTAGTCATGAGGAAATCCTCATAACTCATTACACTCCATCGTGCAAAATGATTTTAACCACCATCCATATCATTTGTAGGATCCAGTCCTTATAGTAGGCCTAATTCAATAACCTATGCTTGTCAGTAAGGGATGATATAATCATTAAAATAACAAAGTAGGACTAAAGTATAAAGAACAAGTGAGATCAACAATACTCATGATCATGACTCTCCAAGCATCAAACATATAGCCTTAGCCCTAGGAGCACCGATTAAGATAATGATAGAGACCCCTAGTCAAAAGTGGTACAACAAGCTCAGATCCTCCAACATGGACACTAAGCATAGCTCCACCACCTCAAAAGCATTTAAGAACATAGATCCTAATAAGGTGTATAGTAAATAGCAACACGTATGTTCATTGACCACCTCGATGGGACTATCATCCATAATAATGAAAACGCTAGTATGAATGCTCAACCTTGTCATAGTCCTGCTTGCCTTAGTAGGGGAATGCAGCCAATGACTCTTTATAAATAATCTAGCTAAAGAACTGGATAACGTATGCCAAAGTCAGTAGGTAGAGAAAGGCATGCAAATCATAACTCAATCATAATGGTAAGGTCCCTAAGAGTAATGGTAACCTCACCGATCAAGGGATATGAAAAGTGTAAGTTGTGTCCATCGATCGCTCCACCAATGCATGCACCATTAATAAGTCAATCTTTAATGTCTCATCAAGAAGTATTCATAGAAAGGTCTAGATCTCAGTCCCCTTCAAACTGGGTCATTACTTGGGATGCAATGTATGACCTCATGGCCTATTAGGCAATTGGAGCTACCTCCTTTTTGGAAGGGGACAATTGCCTAAAGAGGAAAAGCTAGAGGTAATAAATATATATGTATGGATCATTTGCATAATTATAACAACTCATCAAATAAGAGGATAGTGAATCATAGTCCCTAGGGTTCAAAAGAATTTGGTCAACATCCATAAACAAAGTATCAAAAGACTAGTAAGTCGATAAAATAATTGAATAAATTATTTATAATCCTGGATAAAAAGAAATTTATGGGTAGCACCTAAAATCTACAATGGCATAAACAAAAAGTAAATAAAATGGACAATAAGGAAAAAATGACATTTATCAATCTTGAAGTAGATTTTGTAATGTGATGGTATAAATTATAGACCGTCAGAATGTTGTCAGTTAGAGGAAAACCAAAAGGAATCATCTTCACAGTCGTACTCTTTAGTAAGCTCGCTTGTTCAAATCCCCACTAGGATCATAGCTGGTTTAAAGCATCAAGAGTCGAGAGCTTCTCATCAGGAAACTCCTCCTTAATGTCGAACATCTCATCATCATCAAACTCAGGCATGTTAGTTGCCCAAAGGAGCTAAGGTAGTTTAGGAGCTAAATCTAAAGCATAGAGAGAGAAAGCTTAAAGAGGGAAGAGGAATGATGCAAATGAGGACAAGTCACTTTTGGAGGCCTTTTATAATGGCCCTAGGCTGTACAAACCTGTTGGGCTGAGCTAGCCTTGACAAGGCTTAGTAGGCCCAACTTTCTACTTATCTTAGCAAGCCTAGCTTTGTAACATCCCCATCTATATTCATTGGCATTATCATATGAATATACTCATTGCGTAAATGATATGAAATCCCATATGAACATATACATTGGATAAATGATCATTTAGATACATGAATTGGATAAGCACGATGATGACACATTCACCATTGCATTTGGGACACTTAAGCATATATATAGTGTTTGTATAGTTGCATGACAAATTGTTTTATGTTGTGTGCATGTTATAGCATCATAAATAATGGTATGATAGAGCTTATTTTAAAGTATATGGAGCATCTATGGATGGAGGTGCGTAAGGAGTGAAGAAGAGGGAATAAAAGAGGCAAGTGAACTTCCAACTAATAGGAATGCAACACCATGATTTTGTCTTGTTACAATAGGTTTACAAGTGAATTTTTAACCCTTTAAGAGTAGAATATAGAGCTTAGATGTGAGGTACAATAGAAGAAAGAGAGAGCTAAGGAAGAAAGAAAGGGAAGAAGAAGAATAAGAAGAAGAAGTAAAGGGAGAAGAGTAAGCTACCTAAGGAGGAAGTTTAAGGTTTTTGGGTTCTGGGGCAATAGGTAACTTAATTTATCTTCTTCTCCAATGAAACTAACTCTTCATGACATGTTAATCATGCATGGTTAGTGAGAATTATGGAGTATTTGAGGTAGAACACTTGGATGGAAGTTGAAATTCAAAAGAATAAGAGCTGATTGTGTTGATTTTATTGTTAGAGCATAATTTTGTACCCAAAATTTCATAAACCTAGAAGAGGAATTAGAAAAGTGCAAAAATATGAAAGTTTTGTCTTTATGTCTCATCTAAATGCATATGAAATAGTTTTTCTTAATTTGGTGTCTGTGAGGAGTTATGGCTCCTTCATTAGGTCTGGTTCACAACCAACTAAAATCACCTCAGTCTTTCTATTTTCTTATATTTTGATGGCCATAGGTTTTGATTTTGACAAAGTGTAAGACATGAAAGTTGTAAAGTTATATCCTCTATAAACACTTGTAAAGCAGTTTGGATTTATTTGTTGTGTGGTAAGAGATATGTCTCATTTATTGTGACTGACCCTATGCCCAGATCAAACCTTATCTGTCTTTTAATTCTATTTTTCCAATAATTTGATAACCAAAAATTAGGAATTTGGTGATGTGTTAAACTTGAAATTTGTATATTTATATATTATCTACATGACTATAAAATTTTTTGCTAAATTTTGTGTGGTTGTTGAGATATTGCCCCTTTATTATCACTGATTATTACCATGTTGAGAATCTGCTCACCCTGAGATTGGTCATTTTTTTGGTAATTTTATAAACTCAACTAGACAATGAGTAAAACATCAAAAATTTTCCTTTATGTGTTGTGTAACTTCTGGTAAATCAGTTTTGCAATTTTATTTGTGCAATTTGAGATATACCCAAGAATGTCAGACCTACACAAACTGAGATGACATTGAAACAAAGTAAAATTCAAAAATTCACCCCATTTTTCATTTGTCTTATATTGGCCTAAAGTTTGAATATATTATGTCATTATGTGTCTAGATTACTTTAAAAAAAAGAATCAAGTCATTTGGATAAGTATATCGATAATTATTATTGTGAGAGTGTAACAAGCTCAGGTTGCCATATAAGGAAAAACATGCATAAACACTAGGTCTACTTGCATAGATCATGCCATAGTTGCATACCAAGCATTTATAATCATTTTGGCATACTTATAACCATGTATGTATCAAATGTTAGGATCTCAACACTTTGAGAAAGCCCTAGAGAGAGATCCAACCCTATTGTAAAGGTTGGTTACATGAAAAGGTGAGTAAAAATGATAATTAGATTCCAATGTGTATATGTGTGATAGTTTTATGATGTATATATGATTGAATTGTTACCTTTTACATATGAATACATGTCAAGTAAGAATTATATTGTCTTAATGATTACTTGGTATATCATTGTTATGAACACTTGCATATGGAACTAAAAGGATGTTGTGACCAGCTTGTCAAACACTTGCAAATCACGTGGAAGATGGACTAATATGTACCATTAGCACATGTTATGGATCAAATGCTTCACTTGTTAAATGTTGGTTAGCCAAATCAAATGTCACTTGAATTACATGAATTCCTAGGAGTAGTGTTTACCTTGCAAGGTCATGACATAAAAATAAATCTATTACACTTGCATAGTCAATTGTTATACTTGTAATATATCCTGATGATATTCTTATGTTGGTTGTGCCATAAGAATTTGATTATTTTTTTTATTCAATAAGTGGTAACTCACCAAATTACAAATTTTTTTCAAATATTAAAGTATAAGATTGGACATTTTGGTGCTTAGGGTTTTGCATTGAGACATATGGACCACAGGTTGTCAGCTGAATTCTCACTCTCTCTCTCCTTGTGTCATGTGCATACATCTAGATAGGAACCAATTTATAGTCGCTAGCCTTGAAAATAGTTAACATATATGTACATTTACATGTTGGATTGTGTGTGTATGATGAATAAAACCTCTATGCATATGTATTTTGGACATGAATGCAATGAGTTTTGTAAATGAAAATGGTCGTTACAGTTTTTGGCATTAGAGTAGGGATAGGTTCCATAGGGACATACATATGAATATGACATTACTTTTGTACTATTATGTATTATTATATGTCTATAGGGTATTAGCATAAGGTAGTCATGGTAGTACTCATGGCTCACCAAGGAGAGAGGAGTCAATCGATTTGCATTCCATAAAAGTATCATGCAAACCATTAAGAGATCAACCTACTAACAGAGTTTGATCTCTGACGCATTCTCATGCACAACACATATCTCATGGTCAACCACAACATAGAATTGGTGAACCAACAGTGCAGGGTCCAGAAATTCAAAGAAAGAGAAGGTATGACAAATTAAGAAAACAAGGTGCAATTAACTTCAGTGGTACCATAGATCCATTAGTGGCAAAGACATGGCTAAAAAGAACACAGAGAGTTTTGAATTTGATGAAATGCACACCAGAAGAAAAGTTTGATTATGCAGTGTTGTTATTATAGGGGGATACATATGATTAATAGGAAACCATTCTAAGGAATGATGCCCAGCGTCCAGTGCTTACATGGGATGATTTAGAGCATGAATAATACTTAAGGATTGTGTTGCAAATTTTGAAAGAAAAATAACTATTTGCTAAGTTAAACAAGAACGAGTTTTGGACTGACCATGTCATATTTTTAGGACATATAGTTTCTGAAAAGGGCATAGAGGTGGATCCAAACAAAATTAAAGCAATAGTAAAATGGGAAACTCAAAGAATGTTGCAGAAGTCTGAATTTTCTTAGGACTAGCTGGGTATTATCACCAATTTGTTGAGTGGTTTTTGCTTATAGCTACTTCTTTGACTAAGTTACTTTAGAAAAATGTACCATTTCAATGGTCTAAAGCATGTTAGGAGAGTTTTGATGAATTAAAAGATAGATTGACATAAGCTCCAGTGTTAGCCATTCCTACTAGTAATGGAGGATTTGTAGTATATAATGATGCCTCTCATTAAGGTTTGGGATGTGTTTTAATGCATCATGGTATGGTAATTGCATATGCATCTAAACAATTGAAACCTTATGAATTATCTTATCTAGTACATGACCTAGAATTTGTTGTCGTTGTGTTTGCTTTGAAAATATGGAGACACTACTTGTATGGAGAAACTTTTCAGATTTTATAGATCACAAGAGCTTGAAGTATTTGATGAGCCAAAAAGAATTAAACATGATACATAGGTGGTGGTTAGAACTGCTAAAGGATTATGATTGTCCCATTGAGTATCACCCAGGGATGGCAAATGTGGTTGCTAATGCTTTGAGTAGGAAATCAAGAAGTGGTCTAGCTAATTTACAGGTATTTCCATTGTCTTTTTTAGTTCAATTATGAGCTATGAATATAGAACTAAACATACAAAAGAATGGGGTATTAATTGCTACTTTTCAAGTGAGACCAATGTTGCTTGATCGAATTAAAGATGCACAGGGCAAGGATCTAAAGTTACATATAATGATTAAAATGGTAAAACATGGGAGACTTGGAGATTTTGATATTCAAAATGATGCCTTGATGTTGGGTTCTTGTATTTGTGTGCCTAATGTTGATAACTTGCAAAGAGAAATCCTAGAAGAAGTATATAATGCTTCATATGCCATGCATCCAGGAATGACGAATATTTATAATACCCTGTAATCTCATTTTTAGTGGACTAAACTGAAGAAAGATGTAGCAACCTATGTTTGAACATGTGTGACTTGTCAGCAGATCAAAACGGAACATCAAGCACCAGCTGAAAAATTGAAACCATTAATGATTCTAGTATGAAAATGGGACAGAATAACCATGGACTTTGTATATGGGTTACCGAGGACTTTGAAGAAGAACGATGCTATATGGGTGATCATTGATAGACTAACTAAGTCAGCTCACTTTTTGCCTATTCGATGGGGGTAGTTCACTTAAACACTTAGTGAAGAAATATGTGGATGAAATTGTTAGATTACATGGTGTTCCAGTGTCCATTCTATTAAATAGAGATCCATAATTTACATCTCGATTTTGGGTTAGTTTGCAACAGGCTCTGGGTACCAAGTTGAGTTTTAGCACCGCTTTTCATCCTTAGATAGATGGGCAATCAAAAAGAACAATTTAGACACTTGAAGACATGCTTCGAGCTTATGTGATAGAGTTCAAAGGTACATGGGATGAATATATTGCCTTGATTAAATTTGCTTGTAATAATCATTATCATAGTAGTATACAAATGGCACCATATGAAGCACTATATAGAAGAAAATGTCGAAGTCCTAGCTACTGGGATGAAGAAGGGCTGCACGTTTTATAAGGCCCACAACTAGTGTAAGGCATAATGGACAAGGTGAAGAGCAAACTTAAAGCAGCACAAGACAAGCAAAACAACTATGCAGATCAACATAGAAGAGAAATGAAATATGAGGTGGGAGACAAAGTGTTCCTTTGAGTTTCACCATGGAAAAGAATAATTCGATTTGGCAAGAAGGGGAAACTGAGTCCTCAATACATAGGACCATATAAGATACTAGAAAGAATTGGTCTATTGGCTTATAGGGTAGCACTATCACTTGAGATGGCTCAGATTCATGATGTATTCCATCTGAGTATACTAAGAAAGTATCGGTCTGATCTTGCACATATACTTAGGGATCTAGCAATAACAATTGTACATGATGTAAGTTACATTGAAGAACCAGTAGAAATCATTAGTTATAAGACAAGACAATTACAAAATCGAGAAATCTCTTTAGTTAAAGTGATATAGAGAAACCACTCACAAGAAAAGGCTACATGGGAAACTGAAGAGAACATGAAATGACAATATCCACATTTGTTTACAGCTATTGAATTTTAAGGACGAAATTCTTTATAAAAGGGGAAAAAATGTAACATCCCCATCCACATTCATTGGCATTATCACATGAACATATTCATTGCATAAATGATATGAAATCCCACATGAACATATGCATTAGATAAATGATCATTTAGATACGTGAATTGGATAAGCATGACGATGACACATGCACCATTGCATTTAGGACACTTAAATATATATATAGTGTTTGTATAGTTGCATGAAAAATTGTTTTATGTTGTGTGCATGTTATAGCATCATAAATAATGGTGTTATAGAGCTTATTTTAAAGTATATGGAGAATCTAGGAATAAGGAGATGGATGGAGGTTCTTAAGGAGTGAAGAAGAGGGACTAAAAGAAGAAA
>CATIWR010300718.1:0-21290 GCA_949677035.1 Omphalea diandra
GATTGCTTTAGTTGGTTCAGATGATGGGCATGAAGAGCTATTGGCTGCTGCAAGTGCTGTGATTAATCCCGGTACTATGTCACTGAAGAGTTTTTCTGTTTATTTTGCTGCTGAAAATCCTTGGTTGATTGATTTAATTGCCACTGCAGCCCATGCATGTTCCAATCAATTTTGGAGGCAAATGGAGCCGTTCTTTGATTATATATCTGATGCAGATATTGCTTACTTGAAGAAACAGGTAAATCACTTTCTTTTTTTAAATCACTTTCTTTTTTTAAACATACTTTTTTACTGTTATTCTAAATAATGGCTTTTACAACCATGATCTTTAATTGAATAAATTCATGATATTGTTACATCTGCATGTGAAGGTTCATCTCATTTGACTGTTCGTGTATTTCAGGTTTCAATTACAGTCTCTGTCATGAACATTTTAGCTTCTAGAGAGTTTCAGTGCCCTTTTATCAATTTAAAATATCAGTTTGCATTTCTTGAAGTTATTGTTTTAGATTTTCTATACATATACCTGTTCCAAAGTCCAAAGCCTAGTGAACTACAAACATCATAGGCACATACACTCAACTAAGTCTTGACCCAATCTAGCTACTGTCTGCTGTATGGATTCTTTTCTTCCATTCCATCCAATTTAGTGCTACATCTGTAGAAAGGTCTACAGCTGCTAAATCCTTTTTCACTATTTTACCCTTTGTCATCCTAGACTTCCTCCTCATTTTCTTCTCTGCTCAGTATTTTGGGTTCAACTTTTGTGATACAGTTTGAATTTTGACCTCCTAGTTGAAAGTCTCAGCACAAACCATCAGTCTGTCCTGGAAAAACGTTTCAATTATTGTCATTTGTAGTAGAAGTATATTTCTCATCAATATTTTTATGTTTCAGCTGTATCAACATTAGTTTTGAAGGAAACCATGTTTTGTACCCTAGTGGATTAGGTTTGAATGTGTGTGGGAAACAGAGGTTATGCAGACATTGTCCCTCATCATAATAGTATTTATTGCTTATTGTTTCTAACCAACTGTAAGTTAATACTCCTGGTGGTTTTACTAATTCCAGATAGCAAGTCCAGGTTCCACTTATGTGTAATGTGTCTCTGATGCATTATGAATGTATGCTGTTTTTTCCTTTGTGATGTGTAATGAGCTATAGTGAGCTATCTGTGTCATTTGGTGCAAAAAGAAGTACATCCGTTTTTAATTTGGGAGCTGGGACAGCTTCTGTTTCACTTCATAAAATTTTGTAATGGCTGTGAGTTATGTTTATTCTTCATAATTGTTTGTTTGTTTATTATTTTAGGGAAATATTGAATCTACGGCACCATCATCAACTCAGGCTTCATCTGATGTAAACAACTGCAGTACCGTCCCCAATGGATATGGGGTGATTGAACATGAAGGAGAAGTGGGACTTTCCACTGAAACAAGGCTTTTTGAACAGTTAGTTCCTGGAGCAAAAGACATGCCCCTTTGTCAAAGACTAATAGCAGCTATAATTGTGGAGGAAGATTTTGCTCATGGAAATAGAGACCTGGAATTTGATACATATGAAGCTGGATTTGAGCTGGATGGAGAATTGGGATCAAATGGTTTGAGTCATGTAGATAACTATAAGCTTTCTGGACATACTGCATATAATGGTTATAAAGTGACTGGGAAGAAAGAATGCAATGAGGCTGGGATTGGTGCATTGGACGTGGTGAACTTGGGCATATATTCAAACTTCAATCATCCTGTAGATGGTGTACTTTCCGAGCAGGCATTGATTCCTAGCATGGCCTGTTCAGAATTTCAATATGAAGATATGCAGATAAATGAAAACCTCCGTCTGGAGATTCAAAGTATTGGAATTTTCCCAGAACCAATGGTAGGTTTTAAGTTTTATATGAATTTCAAAATAGCATACATTTTTCTTTTGGTTACTTATTATTTCTTAATTATTTTCGTTCTTGCTTTTCTGTCTGTGACAATGTGGACCATGAATTCAGCCAATATCTTGTTACTTCTTATTTAACAATATTGGTTTAAAATTTTTTAAGTTTTTTCGCCTGTGGGAGGAAGTGGTCAGTATGAAGTTTATGTTGGTCTCTGTTTGCCTTTCCTAGGAAGAATGCTTCAATTCTACTGCTGCTTTGCAACTCCGTGTCCAGGTCTATAAACTATATATTCTCCTAATTGCATATTCTTTTTACAGCCTGATATGCAGATGGAGGATGAAGGAATCATTGGGGAGATCATTAACTTAGAGGAGAAATACCGTGGACAGGTAATGTTGATTGATAGTTATATCCTTCTTTTGCAAACTATCCTTTGTTAACTGTATTTTTTCCTTCCTTTCCAATTTGTTATGATTGTCATGGGATTTCTAGGGATGTTAATACTTATGTACCCTTTTTCAAGTAGTAGGAAGCAGGAAAACTTTTTTGTTTTTTTGGCTTGATTTGCACCATCTACTGTTGGACTTGTTATGTTGCAATGGATGCATTCTTCTTAAAATCTTATCTTATAGTTTGGTCCATTTTGCAACAGGTTTCAAAGAAGAGAGGCTTGCTAGATAAACTGTTGAAATCTGCCTCTGAAACTAAAGAACTTCAAGAACAGTAAGCTGTTTGTTCTTTTTCCTGGGATAAATCTTCATGCCTTTAACTTATAGAATTTTTACATTATTCTGCACTCTCAATTATGTTTGTGTAGGGAATTTGTACAGTGGGCTCATGACAAACTTGTTGCAATGGCTTATGAAAAGTATATGGTAATTTTCTTGCATTTTCACACCTCTTTTCTTTGCTCCACAGTTTCATTTTCAAGGTTCTGGTTTAGCTTGAATATATTGTTATAATAACTCTACAGTTGCATAATCTAGACCTGCAATGCCAAAGTATGTAGGTTGATATTACAGATGAAGAGAAGAAGCAGAACATGTATGAAATGAAGGCACCTTTTTCTTCAAATTTGTGTTTCTTTTGTGCTGTGCATTTGATTTGATTCTCAATGTTAATGCCTATATTACTGCTCTGGATTCTGAAGAGGTGAATCTGGCTTTTGTTCCTCTGTTTGCAATGATCAGAGATAAGTAACTGAAATATGGAGTTTGTCTGGAGGACTTAAGTTTCCAAATGATTAATGCAGAATTTCTCTTGCTTGCTAGCTGTGGTGGCTTTTTTGGCATGAAACTTGAGCATGGTGGAAAATGGATGTTTGAATTTCTCAATGAGATAAGTAAAGCAACTGAAACATGGAGTTTGTCGAAAGGACTTAAGTAATGATTAATGCAAAAATTCTCTGGCTTGCTAATTGGTAAACTTTTCACCATAAAAGTTTGCCATTGTGGGAAATTGATGTTTGGATCTCTCAACTTTTTTTTTTCTAACCCTATTCTTAGAGTGGGGAGAGAAAGGCCAGGGGTGCATGGTCGAATATCTTTGAGTTGCTTTTGCATTGTGCTTATAGGTCTAAATAGTTTGACTTTTTGTTTCTTAACATTTACGATTTCAAATTTACATGGGGAATTTCATCTAGTGAAGCAATGAACCCTTTCTTCCCTTCAATGATTATCATACAAGAAGTTGCATATTTTAAATTGGTGCTGAATAACCATGTTGATGGTGTTAACCAATATGTCTTTCTTTTATAGGCATGTCGGGGTCCTAGTGCCTCTGGTGGGAAGAGTTCCAGTAACAAAATGGCTAAGCAAGCTGCCTTAGCTTTTGTCAAACGGACATTAGAACGATGCCATTTATTTGAAGATACAGGCAAAAGCTGCTTCAGTGAACCATTATTCAGGGATATTTTTCTTTCCAGGTCTTCCCATCTTAGCAGTGGAAGATCATTGAGTACTCCTGTGGATGAGGAATCTGGGAAACTTTATGCCAATACCTCAAGCCGCTCTTTGGAAGGTAGAGTTTCAGGTATTTTATCTCCTAGCTCTAGAATTTGCTTTGCTATTCAGACATATGTGCTTGTGTGTTCTTTAAATCCCTTAGGCATTTGGTTTCCAATGTCATTGTTTTTTCATCTATTTTATCTATATTTTGTGGTCATGTTACACAACCGGATTGTTATTTTCTCTTCTGCAGCTTCTATGGGTTCACAGCCAAGTCCTCGAACTTCACGATTGAGTCAGAATGGGGATGGCTGTGTTGCCAGTTCTTCTGATTTGCTTCCACCTGTGAATCACTCATCTGAACAATCCACTGGAAAAGAAGATACATGGTTAAACAGGGTAAAGAACAGGGAATTGTTGCTTGATGATGTTGGTGGTACCATAGGTACTGCAAGTGGCCCCTCAGGAATCGGAGGGTCTCTATCAAGCAGTACAAAAGGAAAGCGGAGTGAGAGAGATAGGGAGGGAAAGGGTCACAACAGAGAGGTTTTATCTAGAAATGGAACTAATAAAATTGGCCGGCCAGCATTGTCAAATGTTAAGGGGGAAAGGAAATCGAAAACAAAGCCCAAGCAGAAAACTCAATTATCTGTATCTGTAAATGGCCTACTTGGCAAAATGCCGGAGCAACCAAAATCAACATTAACTTCAGAGGCAAAGTCGAGTGAAATTGCTACTGGTAGCAGTGGCAAGGAAAAAGATGGTTTTGGCTTTGATGTATTGGATGATCCTGAGGCTATTGATTTTTCCAACCTGCAGCTACCAGGGTTGGACGATGGTCAAGGGCAGGATCTCGGTTCATGGTTGAATATTGATGATGATGGATTACAAGACCATGGTGATTTCATGGGCCTTGAAATTCCAATGGACGACCTTTCAGACTTAAATATGATAGTTTAAAATCTCTCTGTATAGTCTTGTTCATTATACTATTGACAAAGAAACATAATCACTGTTGTCAAGTAATGACCAGTTGCATGAATGGTCATTTGGCCACAGGTCCACAATTAGGTTATATAGATTCTTTGGTAGACTTCACAAGATTTTCAAGCAAACCTTTCTGATGCTTTGGATTTTTCCTATGTTAAGTTGGTAACTTCGACTGTAAAGATCTTTTTCTCAAGGTACAATTTAGCATGTCTTAGCATTTACATCCCTGCAAACACTGTATCCTGCCTGTAGCCTTCACAAATCAGTGTGCGATGCCTCTTGTACATACATTTTATATTTCTAATAAAATCTGCTTTTCATTCAGTGTACCTTGGCACTTAAAGCTTTTTATCCTTATTTTCAAATTTAATTCTCTGACTCTTTGCATACTCGCGGATGTTGAGGTTATGGTAGAACTAATTTGTATTGAATGCTGTAATTTGTTTTTGGACATAGTCATACAAGGTTCTCTTTCTTGTTTTTACCGACCATGATCTCATGTTTACTTAGTCTCTCTGTGTTTCTTCACCTGTTAATGCCCTTGCAGGTTCTGGTTACATGTAATCTATTACGCCAGTATATGGTAAGATTTTACTCATCCAATTTTTTTTCTGCCTTCTCTATAGAAGCCATCGCTGCAGATTTCAACTGTTGTGGGACATGTTATTTGATAGTACTTCAGATTTATATTGCTGGCCATGATATTTGATATTATATTTTTGTGTCCCTAAAGATTCCCGATTATGCCAAATTAATGGAGCTCCCATGTGCCCTTATAATTGATAATAATAGTGGGATAACACCTATTCGTTTCTGTGTTAGTGAAAATTCAACTGTCAAAAAGGAAATAAAGAATCTTTTATATGCTTTCTATTGCTGAATTGATGAAAGTAATGTTTCCAGGATTTATTGAACTGATTTACTGGGTGTCCTATTTCCAGGATTCTTATGTTTCTGAAATGATTTGTGCGTCATCTTTTGTGGTCTTAGCTAATTTGCATCCTAGTTTTAAATGATGGAGATAATTCATTACCCCTTTTTGGTGCTTATAGACAATGTTCTTACTTTCAGGTTTGTTTTTTGATTGCCACTCCAGGATTGGTTTCATTGGGTTTTTCACCAAAAAAGGAGAGGATTGCTGATGGGGTTGATTTTTTGTATTATATTGGGGGCATTGAATTGTTTTTTAAACTGTTAAGAAGCAGGTAATGTACTACACCCAACAGTAGAGGCTCTAATTTGTTTGAGGTACGCACTTTGGAGGTTGATGAATGTCTGAAGATCATCTTACTTCTGAAAGTTTGCATCATATGCAGGTAGCTTTACCTAACTTCTTGTTAAGTGGTTGTTCAAGCACTCCCTTGAGGGTTTAGCTAAACGATATTCAAAAATATAGCTTACATCATACTGTGCAAATTCCTGATCTTAAATTTTAGAGGCTTAACTTTAAAATCAATGCCTCTGCTCCTTTGCCATCTCCCCTTACTTTCTGGTTTAAAAGCTTTTACATTTCCATGATGCATCAAAATAAAACAGTTTTAACACTTCAATTGATGTCAAAGATCTGCTTTCATCTTTAAAAGCATGGATCCTTTTATTCCTTATTTTTCTTGCTAATTCAGTATCTATTTACAGAAACTAAGGGGTGAAACTTGTGGCTTAGGCTGGCTCATGCCACTAGTCAATGATGTATTTTTCATCTTCTGCCCTATGAAATATTCCATTAACCCAGTCGTCAGTCGTAAAGAATAACATGATTCCTTGAGTACGTTTATTTTGGGCCCCATACTTTTTTTTTTTTCCTTTTGACTTGTAGAAAGTATGAATAGATAGTGAAAAAAAAATTCACTGTTGAGATTTCCTTTTTCTTATTTCATTTCAAACGTGTCAATTATAATTTCACATAATTATGATTTTACGTAAAATGGAAAGTTTGTGGAAATTGTTTATAATTGAGGCTTTGTAATTCTCATTTAGTCAGTAGTGAATCATATTATATCTCTCTCAAATATTCATCTAAGTATGCAGTGTTAAGGAAGATTTTTGCAATTTATTTATAAATGTTCTATGTATTTATTTTGGTAATGATTTTTGTGTGTTTACTGAGATTGGTAGTCTTTTTCATTCTGAGCCCATAGGCATCTCCTTTGCATTTTTCTAACATTGATTGATTGTGGTTGGCGAGTCCATTTGATTGTCTCATGCGGGGATATGTAATGCTATAAACCACGATGGTAAGAAGATTAGGGTGCCCAAAACAAAGATGAAGAGTCCCATGACTGCCAAACAGCAGCAGCTAGCCGGGCGTGTAGTATTTGTTTGGGCGCATTCGTGGCATAAAATGTGGCACAGCTAGTGCTCATGGTCTCATGTTTTATGATAGATAACGTTAATATAATCAAAGAAAGAAGGTAACAAGTTATTAGAAGTTCCATGGTGGAGTTATATCCCTGCTGTTGAAAATGACGATGTAGGTCTGGGCTCGTCCAATGGAGAAATTATGGCAAAGGCGGATACAAGTTTAGGTGGGAAGCGTTATAATTAATTTTCTTATATCAGCGTTTTTTCTCATAAGAAGGTTAATATAATCTATCGACTTGTAGCCGAGAGAATTGGCTGTGGGAAAACGACCGGAGAAGGCCCCGTCTTCTGAAAATAACATTTCCTACGATTTTCAAACGGCGTATAACTTCTGGTTAACGGGTCAAATCCTGTTCTTTTTTTATTTGTCTTAAAATATTCTGAAATGGGCTATTTGTCATTTCATTATTAGGATATTTTAGTAGTACAAATTGAATTTATAAAAAATTAAATAAACGATTCAAAAATGGTTTATTAAGAGAAAAGAGAGAAAGTAAGTAGGATTATTATTGAATTCTTAGTAAGGGGAAGCATATACGTAACACGTGTAAAGTAAAATGGGGAAGAAATTATTGCTTGGCGCGAAATTATATGGCTTATAACAACGTTTCTGAACAACACAGTTGAGTGCGATGCTTCTCCTCTTACACGTCACTCACGATTTGGTCCATCACACTCCCATTTTCTGACGAACTGTCCGTCCCTTTACGCGACACATTCCTCATTTTGTATTTTTCCTTTTTTTAATGAATTTTCCAATATTTCAGTTCAAATGAATTTTCCAACATGTATAAAGATTTTTATGAATAATTATAAGAATATTTTTGAGTTTATTTGAAATATTTTTTTATTATAAATGCTAAAAAGAAAATATTTCTTTATTATGACCTAATTACTTTTAACAAAAAAGCCTATATTTCATCGGTGAAAATATATGAAATATTAATTTTTAATATTTAGTTTTATTCTAAATAGAATTGGTGTAGGTTGGTTTAATTTGGCCAATAATAAGACAAATAGAATATGATTTTTTTCTTCCGAAATGGACAAGTGTGTGTTTCCTTTTTTTTTTTTTTTTTTAAATGTTTCTATGACATGATGTTTTTCTTTTGAGCTTGGCTCCTTCTTTGAATACTCCTCTTCTATGCTGTTCCTTGTATTGTAAGTGTAAGCAACGCTCACATCCTACTTAATTGTTTCTGTTTTACATTCTTTCTTTGTCTTTTTTATGACAATTATTTGTAAGGAATTCTTGGAAGTATTTGGAGGAGAGACTTGGTACTTCCTGTTAATATTATACTACTGTTTCTTTGATGAATTCTTGAAACACATTCATATGTGTGGTGATTGATTGTGCTGTTTGTGTTTCTAACTTTGGTAGTTGAAGGTGGTTAAGTGGAAATTAACAAAATAGAAAGGAAAGCCAAATTTTTTAGAGGCTGAGATATATTGCCTCTGATTCAGGGAAGTTGGTTTCTTGCTTCGAGTTTTTTATTTCCGGGCTATTCTATTTTGTTTGAATCTTTTTCCATGACTCTGTTTCTCTTCCTCTGCTTGTGTTACTGATTCCTGTAATTTTCCCATTTGATCTCAATCCATCTCTTTATCACCAGAAGCATCAAAAGGTTGGTTGGAACGTAGAAAAAGGAGACTTTTGGGTCTATATAAAGAATACTCCAGTTGAGATTGAATAGATTCTACACTCATCTCTTTTTAGCGTTTGATTTCAGTGTCTTTTATTGCTTTCAATCCCTTAATTCAGAGTTTAAGTCCATTTTAGATCCATTTTTCAGCCATCATATAGTTACTGCCCTGTTCAATTGGCATTTTGTTGCTTCAATTTGTTTGCATAGGTTTCACCATTCTTTCTTTTATATAAACACTTCATTTGAGACGCATCAACTTAGAAGATAGAAAACGTAGCAAGCATCGTAGCAGTCTCTAGTTTGTTCAAGTTCTGATTATACTTGTTAGTCAGAATGAATTCAATGGAGGAGGTATCTCCTGCAGTGACCGTTCCATTTGGCATAGACAAAATGATCTGCAATAAGTCTCCAGTAACAGCCCATAAGGAAATTTCTGGGCTAAAGCGTATGGCAGATAAAGCAACCTTGATTTCAAATGCCACGAGGAAGGCAAATATGCCTTTTGAATCTGTTGCTTACAAGACTGAAGGCTATAGCAGCAATAGTACAAAGAGTGGAATTGGTCGAGTATCAATAGGCGAAGATGCAAGTTCTAGGGAAACCATTAACAAGCATAACAAGGACCGTGAGTTACTTTGTTTAGGTGATGACCAATTACTTGGAAATATATGTTCTCAATCTGTAGGTAGTGATACCAGGAGTATCTGTTGAGAAGAACTTTCGGCTTTGGATGCTAGCTCTGAAAGGAAGACAATGGATGTTGGAGACAGACTTGGTAATGTTGAATTGACTGCCAAGAGAGAACCAGATGTTATGTTACAGCCTCTGGATGACATTGTTCCAGTTGTGGGAGATATTGAGGGTACGGATAGCTACAGGCATGATTCAAAGTTACTTGCAACACCTCATAAGATGCCGGAAGAAAAGGTAATGGCAGTGACCGGCAGCTTGAGCATCTTTAAGTTGAATAGCATACCACTTTAGGGATATGCATCTATATGTGGAAGGAGACCAGAGATGGAAGATTCTTTGGCTATTGTGCCTCGATTTTTGCAAATTCCGCATCAAATGCTAATGGATGAATAGGATCATGTTTTGAACGGAATGAACCAGAAACAAGATTACTTCACTGCACATTTCTTTGCTATCTATGATGGACATGGAGGCTTTCAAGTATGCTAAACTGCTACTTTTTTTCTTTAAATTCCTGCTTTCCGTGTGTATAGATAAATCAATAAGGCTCTTTCTAGGGGGAAACCGAGGGCATTTTATTTGCTTAGGTTGCTGATTATTGCAGCGAGCGCTTGCATTTGGCCTTGGCCGAGGAGATAAAAAGTGCAAGAGCTGATGGATGCTGAGACGGGCACAGGAAGTAATACTATTGCCCCTGAAACTGTTGGTTTGACTGCGGTAGTGGCCATCGTTTCTCCAACTCAGATAATAGTTGCAAATTGCGGTGATTCAAGAGAAGTCCTTTGCCGTGGAAAATAGCAATGCCTTTGTCAGTATATCATAAAGTAAGGCACGGCTTCAATTACTTGTTTTTGCAGTGTTTTCCCAGGTCTGGCATTTTAAGGAGATCGATCTCCTTGACCAACTTTATTTTGCTAATTACAGCCTGACA
Organism: Omphalea diandra; assembly: GCA_949677035.1. Taxonomy (NCBI): domain Eukaryota; kingdom Viridiplantae; phylum Streptophyta; class Magnoliopsida; order Malpighiales; family Euphorbiaceae; genus Omphalea; species Omphalea diandra. The sequence continues at coordinate 10,456 of CATIWR010300718.1, forward strand.
GAGAAGATGAATTTGCAAGGATAGAGGCGGGAGGCGGCAAGATCATACAGTGGAATGGGTATCGTGTTTTTGGTGTTCTTGGCATGTCAAGGCCCATAGGTATGTTTTCTACAGCTTTATATGGGTCAAAGATTAGTTGCTTTTTTACTTCGCAACAATAATTGAAGACATTAGAAACTATAAACTGGATTGTGCGTGAATTTGAAATTGTTGCACTCAGGTGATAGATATTTGAAACCATGGATTATCCCGGATCCCGAACTTATGTTCGTTCCTCTAACAAAAGAAGACGAGTGTCTTTTCTTGGCGAGTGATGGTCTATGGGATGTCATGACAAATCAAGAGGCATGTGACATTTTACGAAGAAGAATCCTCCTTTGGCAAGAAAAAAATGGTGATTTCTTGCCTGCGCAGAGAGGCGAGGGAGTTGATCATGCTCAAGCTGCAGCAGAATACCTCTCCAGGCTTGCTCTTCAAAAGGGAAGCAAAGACAATATCACTGTCTTTGTGGTCGACTTAAAAGCTCAACGAAAATTTAGGAAAACTTGATAGATAGTATTGAATATTATTTTTAAGCGATTAAAACACTACTGTTATTTTTTGATTCGTACATTTACAGTTTGTGTAAATTAGCCCATCAATTTTTTATTTGGGATAAACGTAATGCCGGTCTCATTAGCCTTGTCTCTTGCTAATTGAGAAGCAGGTCGGAATCTGTATAGAAGTTTGCCATATATTGAGATACTTTGTTTAATTTTGAAAATTTCTTTCAATTCTGTTGGAATGTCCACCTTTGAACTCGTATATAATGAATGTTACGGTGCACACTTTAAAGTTTTAGCCTTTCTAGGCATTCTATTTTATTAATCTTGGAGTTTGGATTGGTGACGCAAATCTTGACATTCTCCTTCCCAAAAGGTTCGTTTTTCTTATTTTTCCCGAGAGAAAACAATCTTTTATTATGCCAACCAACTCAAAAGCTGTGGTCGGCTCAAAACACAGTCGTTTGGCGCCTACCATTACGCACGGAAAATACTCATAGATAGGCATCTTTTAAACAGTTAAATGCATTTTCAGTCCTAACAGCCAACTAAAAAACTGATCTTCCATATCTTTTAAGTTATACAGGACATCATATTCCTTCATATCTCACTACCTCAGATAATTAATACAAATAGCACCTTTTCCCAGATATGCCCTCCATTCTGCAGTACAGCATTCATTCCTCTCCCGAGAAAGCTTCTGGTACAGGTATGTTCTATGAAGTGTTGATAATTTTAAGAGCCTGGCACTTTGTCATTGTAATGGCAATGACTACTGCTTATTTTTAGTTGCAATGATAATGTAAACTTTACCAGGTCTTCAAAATTTCAGGCAGCTAACTTCCTTTTGACTGTCTCTTTTAATCTATCTGTTTGCAAATAGGAACTCTTTTTTAAATGACAGAACTTGTTATTCAAACCTAAAAGAAAAGAAATCTAAAAATTCTAGCTCAAGTTTAAGGCACTGTCAGACTCCAACATTACACAATTAATGATGCAAATAGATCCCAGATAGAGTGCAGCTGAAAGCTAAGATCAAGGAATCACACAAAAAAACTCGTACTCTTTCTTTGGAGTTGTTTTATTTTCTTCAATTTATAAATAAGTCTTTCTGGTTTTCAGAAGCAACAAAGTATTGTAAAATTCTCCCAGTTTGGAGCATATGCAAAGAAAGAAACCATACATAAATATGTAGATTCTGGAAAAGAAGAAAGAAAATCACATATTAAAATTGATCATGCAAGATCCAACTCATGACACACCAAAGGATGTTGATTGTTAAGAGGATATGGGCTGAATAACATGTGATTTCAAGATAAGTTTCTTACCAGAATTTTCAAAAGGTTGCAAGTGGAGAGCCTGCATTTGTGAAGTAAGATGAGAGATCTACATGCACGTCGTCATGCATGTTCAGGAATGGATGTGTCTGGAATTTGCATTGAAAAGATTATGGGAAAAAAGGAAAAATCAGATCCCTCACTTATGAAATTTGAATTGGACTTCAAGCGTGTACAAGAAACACAGGAATTTACATACCATAAGTTCCTGTGCTGACTGTCTATCTTTTGGGTCTTTCTGCACACTGAAAAGAATAAGAAAAACCCCAGTGGAAATTAGTGACCTGGTTCTAAGCCAGAAGGAAAGTACTGGTAATACCAGAGGTACCATAAATCAAAGAAAAAGAGGGAATCGTGAAAACCTTGTGCATGTATACAGTTTCCCTATTTCTTTTATCCCAATTCAGTTGTGGAAAAACATCTCAGAATCAGAAAGAACCAAAAAGAAATGCACACATATAATGTGAATAGTTCCATATAAAATATTAAATGTTTTCTGTAAAATTGTTTGATACTAGTATAAGAATAATAACAACATGAAAAATAAAAAAAGCCACAGAGATTATGTGTATTATATCATGAAGATATGAAAATCACTCCACTTTCTAAAGACCAGAGTTTTTACCATGAAGATATGAATGAGCAAAACTCTGCAGAAAATTGATCAGCAGGTGCAAAAGGTTGTGGTTGCTCAACAACAGCTACCATAAGCTCATAAACATTGGCCCAGCCTTCATCCTGCTCTGGAGGGGAATATGGAAATTGACCAGTTGCACACTCCAGCAATACCAAACCCAGACTCCAAATATCACTTTTGTAGCCATACTTTCCTCCGCTAATTCTCTCGGGCTCCAAAATCATGCATGAACAAGTTTCAAATATTAAGAGTAATGATGGGCCTTTGTAGCCACAGGCACATGGGAAGATTCTTGTAAAAGGAAAAATAAAAGCAGCATTACCAATGTACAATGAAATACTTACAGACATATAGTTGTATGTACCAACAAAAGTATTCGCCAACCCAGAGGTGCTTGCCATTATTGCACTCACACCGAAGTCAGTAATCTTGACTTCTCCTCTATGATTTATCAATAAATTAGAAGGTTTTAAGTCCCTGTGGATTATGTGTTTTTCATGATGAAGGTACAATAAACCCTCAAGCACCTGCATCAATTAGAAAAAGAACAGTAAAATAATATAAATCTATTATAAGTAACTTATTCAAAATTTGCATGATTTTCCAAATATTTTACCTGCTTACAAATGGCAGCAAGATATGGTTCCGGAATTGTTTTAACTTTCTTCAAAAGATCTGACAAAGATCCACCATCCATGTACTCTAAGATAATTGAAATGGCACCATTATCATAGAAAGACTGGTAACACATGACAACATATGGACATTGCGCTGATTGATTAATTTTTAGTTCCTTCGCAATTGCTTTCCGTGAATTCTCCTCAATATTCATTTGTATAACCTGAATACAACCAAGTGCCAAGATATAAACTACGAGGTAACTGACAGAGCATGCATATCTTGTGGACGAGAAGGATGATGTTTATAGTCCAACGGTCATGTGGACCATGCATTAAGAAAAACAGTTTTACAAACAAATTATCACTTAAAACAACTTGTTTAATCTGAAAAGTGCATATAAAGAGCTCTTAAGAGATCTCTAACTCTCAAAGTTGATGTCGTTAGTCTATTTTAAATATCAGAACATGCAGGAGTAGATGCTGCTAGAACTATAAATTCATTGGTTTAATTTTTTAAATAAACTGTGACAGCAAAACCTATTATAAGCAATACACATGAATTACACATTATGCATGATAAATAGGTCTCCATTCTTGAAATACACAGTCTAGAGAATCCATCTCTAAATGAAAAAAATATAAGAATCTATAAATTAAAATGTGATAAAAGCCACATCCATGCAGCATCAAAAAGGAAAAAAAGAAAAGAGGTTCTGATGCACCAATGACAAATGCCACTCTGACTAGACAATTAAAGTAGGTGCTTACGTCCGAGAAGTTTGTGAAATGATTTTTATAACCTAGCAACTACTACATAATACACTGACTAGAAACAGAAAGGTCAAAGCTTGAAGAAACAAGTCGTCTATTCTCAACTCCTTGGTGAGTAAGGAAGAAAATTTCTGGATCCTCATCGTACATGAAATGAAACATATGAAAATCACATGACACAAAGTTGATAACAACCACAGAAACAACATTTTTTTAAGCGAGTAACTAAAAGAATGGGTAGAGAAACAAGATTACCATACCTTTAATGCAAAAAACTGGCCTGTCCATTTATGTTGCACCAGTTGCACAATTCCACTACTTCCCTTCCCAATGACTTTAATGGTGTCTATGTCTTCTAAATTCAACTGGTTGTCCAATGGCTGAATTGGGGGTGGCTGAACACAGGCATGCACATAGAACAAACTAAAAATTTGTAAGGTAGGAAATTATCACAGAAAGTAACATATCCCTTTAATGAACAGGAAAATATTAATCTTAAAGTTTCAATGAACTAATTATCGCTTTTCAGTTTCTAATTTTCACAACTAAAAGAACATTATCCATTCTTCCTACTTCTTTCATGTCTCCACTCACCATTCCTATATCCATACTAAATAATTTGTATAAAGAATCTCCTGTAGAAAGATGCAGATGGCACTGCAAAAATACCATTCAGTTCTTAAAAGAATGTGCACTTCCGAATAGAGCCAGACTGGGATTTTGAGATTGAGCTATGCTCAATAAGACTTAGCTAGGTAAGGCTTGGGCTTGGCGGGTTTACATAATGAGGATAGGCTATAGAGAAGGGCTGTAAAAGCTGTATATACTGCTACATACAAGAACCATTTAACAGAACAGGCTCGCAGAGGACCACAAGGAACAAGAGGAACTATTTTGCTTATAATTCATTTTGAGCGTAATAAAGCTAAAGCAATTATCCCAATTTACAGAAAGTCCATTGGAACTATCATAAGATACTTTAAGCGAGCTAACTAAATATACAATCATGAGGCATAATCTCAATGTAACCAAATCTGGTAGCTAAATTTTAGTATTTCTTTTGTCTTTTTCGTGCACTAAACACTGATCTAGCGCTTTAGGCTGTCCGGATAAAGAAAATTCAAAGAAATTAACCTTCCTTAATAAAAGAAATATTCAAATGAACATGAAATTGATCAGAAACGGTTATCTTACAGCGTCGGTTTCGGTTTGAGAGACAATTCGAACACCGTCGCGATTGACGAGTAGATCGCCATCCATAAACGTACCGCTTCTAGTTCTGCCGCCGATTCGCCACCACAAAAAATTACACAAAAATGAATAAATAAATATATATACATATTCAAGAAATGACGACTTACAGGAACGTAGCGAAGGAGACTTCATCAGGAGGAGGAAGAGAGAGCTGAAGTTTCACATTAGGGTTTAAGGCTCCCTTCTTCTTCATCATCGATCCTCTTTTTTTTTTTTTTTTTTTTTTTTGTGGAGGGGGGAAGGTGGACTGGAGAAAGAGAGCAGAGTCGTTGCGAGTCGTTCGGTTTATTTAGTTTTATACATTGAAAGATGGTAATGGTTGGTAAAGGAAAGACCAGTCACCGGGACTGAAGAACCCCAAACTAGCTACCACCATCATTTTCCTCTCTTTTTCCTTTTTTTTAAAAAAAAAAATTAAATAGCTTCTGATTTTGACTAATTTATTTTTTTATTAAAATAAAAAGAAGGAACTATTGGCATTGTCATCTTAAAATTTTCTTCTTTTCTCTTTTTCACATTTTATGAGATTCGGAAGATTCATATGACTTCTGTCAGGGCCGCCCAATAGATACGAAGACTTGAATTAAACAAAATTTTGAATTTTTTTATTAAAATATTATTGAGAGCCCGTCGGGCCGAAACTGACTTCTATTTGCGTATATTTCTCCTAAAAAATATTATCTGAAACATTCTATATTATATTAAAAAATATTTTTCAATAAATCAAAAAACTTTTTTGATATATCCGAAACCAAAAACATTTTTCATAATAATAAATTGCAAATATTTAAAAGGTAACGAGAAACAACATTTAATTGCACATTAACTTAACTCCTCTTTTTTTTCAGTTTTAACATAACTTTTTTTCATTTCTAACTCTTTTTTTTTTTTCTATGTGGTAGAGAAATAAAAATAAATGGAAATAGAAAAACAGAAAATACTTATGAAAAATAATATTTCTAAAATGTAAGTGAAACATATAAAAAAAATATAAAATTTTGTAAAACACAAAAATATATGCAAAATATAAAAATAACAATCAATAGAAAATTTCATGCTTTGTTATTTAATTAAGTAGCACTTCCTTAAAAAAAAAATTATCAGGAACATCAAACCTATTGTGCAAGAAGATGGTGGCCACCTGTTCTATCAATCCAATAAGTTCCAAGGAAATAATTATGTATTAACAATTTTATATTAGATTATATGAAAAAAAAAAAACCTACTATTGACAAGAATTTCTCAAAGTGTAATGAGTCTAACACTATTAAACTAAACTTGACTTAATTATAACATTTGAAGCATGGAACTTAACTTGAATTTGATAAAATAAATATTCAAAATATTTAAATTTGATTCCAATATTTATATAAATTTTTTTATAATTTTAAAAAATTAAATGAATTTAATTATTCATAAAATTTAAATAAATTCGACTTGATAATTTATATGAATATATCATCAAATAGTGAAATAGTAAAAGCATTAACTTCCATTACACTTATAAGCATCTTGAACTCAACTCAGCTTAATAATTTATTTGAGTAATTTAAACTCAAATTCAATTCAATTAACGTCAAGTAAATTTCAATTTTAATTTTAAATAGCTCCTACGAGCTGTTGTAATTAATTTATATCCTAATGATAATTCCAGCAATCTACAATGGCATGCGTTGTGAATCAATCAGCGGGGGAAAGAGGAAAACGAAAAATCCTCACGATAAACAGAACGTGTTGTGGAAAATTTAGATATGAACACCCAATTGTCATTGTCAACCCTTGCTTTATGATTTTTGTTTTTTGGTAGCTTCTAAGACCGTTGGGGCATGATAATTAAGCTCTGTACTATTTAGGATTTATCCAACCATCTGAATGAGAATATTACCAATTGTGTTACATCATATATACATATATATATAAATAAAGACAATTATAGGCATCAGAAATTAGAGTGGAAGTATTGTTGGAAACTTCTTAATAATAAACATTTTAAATTTTTCTTATGAAGTTTTAAGGTTGAATCTCTCACATGAATTTACGATTTTTATCAGAAATGAAAATCATTTCATTCTATAATTTATCCAATAACTTAAAAAAAAAAAGAAATTAAACTGAAAAACCCAACAGAAAATCTTCTCTTTTGGGAATCACAAACTGGAATTAGAATTTGAAACCAGGATTTTGTTTTGTTATGTTATTAAGTAAATAGTACTATCCATCTTAGAGCATTTGATAGAGAAGCTTTGATTGAACTATAGATCAATTTTTCCTATAAGCGTACATTTACGGTATTTCTCTATCATCCGATGTCCACCCTAAAGACTAAAATTGTAATTTGAATGACTCAAATTCAAAATTATTCAAAAATTTTTAGGTCAAAGAAAGATCAATCCGATGAATCTGGTCAAAAGTTATCCAAATTGATCGACTTATGACCCGGCTCAATCTACTCAATAACAATATAAAAAAATTATTATTATTAAATATATAAAATGTAGAATAATTCAAATAAAAAAGAAAGAAATTTATTTCAAAAAATATTTAGATTATTTAATTAAATTTAAATTTAACTTTTATCTTTTTATTTAAAGTATAATGAAAATTTTTTATTTTAGTAATTTTATTAATTTTACTGTGTTTTTTATGTGTCTCAGTTACAATTTATTATTTATTATGATAAATTATTAAACACTAATAAAAACTATTTATTATGATAAAATTTTATCATAATTTTCAAATTTTTTAATACAATGACATATATTATAATAACAATATTACATCTCATTATATGTAATTTAATATACACTATATTGCAATAAAATATTATGATAAATATGTCATAATTTATCTCATATACTCATTTATTATGATAAAAATTTTTGAGTTAAAATTTTGTAGTCTCAATGATTAAAAAATTTAAACATTTTTGCAAATTTTCAATTATATCTAAAATTTTTAATTGACTCAATTATATCATAATTTGATGAATTGAGTTCAATTATAACCCAAGTCAAAATCAATATTTAATAAAGTATATATTTAGACTCAATTGACTATTATATTTTTTCAATTAGTTCAATCAAATTCAAAATTAAGTTTAAATCAAACTAAAATAATAGTTTTATTTTTACGCAATTTAAATATTTTATCACAAAAATACCAAAATCTTACTTTTATTTTGGTTGATAAATAACTAATTTTATACTTAATTTGATGTTTTAAAATTAAAATTTTTGTTTTTATATATTTAAATAATAAATTAATAAATCCTTAATTTTTATTTTAAGGATAAATTTTTTGAGAATTTTTAGATTCATATAATATAATTGATTTTTTAAATATTTGTTAAAATTTTGTATCTTAAATGGTTTAAATAATTTATTATTTAAAATATATAAATTAATTTTTATAAGGAGAAAATTAAAGAAAATTTTTTTAAATGAGTGATTGAGAAATTTATAAATTATAAATTTAAATTTCAAAATTTTTAGATTTTTCAAATTTAAATATAAAACTATCTAATAAAGTATATTATAAATTTAACTAATTAAAAAATGAGACTAAATTGAATAAAAATAAAAGTATCATTAATTAAGCTCATGTAATTGATTTTTAAAATATTTTTTAAAGTTTTTAAAATAATTAAATAATTTATTATTTAAAATATAAAATTTAAAATTTGAAGGAGAGATTTAGAGAAAAAGTTTTTAAATAAAATATTGAGAGATTTTATGAATTATAAATTTAAAAATTAAAATTTATAGATTCAAATAAAAAATTAAAAAATTTCACATGAAAGTATATAATAAATTTATTTAAGCAAAAAGGGGGTTAAATTGAATATAAAATAAAAGTATCATCTTAATTAAGTTCATGTAAATAATTTTTATATAAATAGTTTAAATAATTATGATTTAAATATAATAATTAATTTTAAAAGAAGAGATTGAGAGATTTTATGAATTATAAATTTAAGTTTTCTAAATTAAATATAAAATTAAAATTCATCATCTAAAAATACAAAATAAATTTAATTAAGCAAAAATGAGATTAAATTGAATAAAAAATAAAAATATCATCTTAATTAAAATTATGTGGCTGATTTTTAAAATATTTCTTTGAAGTTTTTCATTAAATAGTTTAAAATTTTATTATTAAAATATAAAATTAATTTTTTTAAGAAGATTGAGAAAAAAATTTTTAAAAAATAAAGATTGAGAGATTTTATAAATTATAAATTTAAATATAAAATTAAAATTCATCGTACAAAAGTAAAAATAAAATTAAATTGAATAAAAAAAAGTAGTATATTACTTAAGTTGTAGGCTTAATTTTAGATTTAATTGAACTAATTGAAAAAGAATAAAAGTTAACTAAGCCTAAATACAATTTACTAATTTTTGTTTTTGACTTGTGGTATTTAAAATTAATTTATCAAATTACAGTATAATTGACTCAATTAGAAGTTTTAGATACAATTTAAAATCACATAAAGATTTGAATTTTTGAGTAATTAAATTAAATTTTTACCATGATTTTTTAAATAATTTAATATATAAAAGACATTTATTGTAATTTTATTTATTTTTTATAATAATTTAATTTTATCATGATAAAATCATTTATTATGACAAATCTAATTTTATCACATAAAGTTTTATCATAATACATAAAAAATTTTATAATAAATAATTTTTTATTATTAAACATTATATATTTTTCTATAATAATTATAATAAATTTAATTTTTATCATGATAAAATCATATATTATGATAAATCTAATTTTATCACATAAATTTTTATCATAATACATAAATTTTTTTGTAATGAATAATTTTCTATTATTGAACATTATATATTATTTATAAATTAATTTAAAATTATGATATACGATTTGAATACATTTTGTGGACTTAATTCAATTATTTTCATTATATATAGTTGTTTGCTTAAAAAAATAAATTATATTTAATTTATTAATCATTTAAATAAAAAAATTTTAATCAAGTTTCATTGTATATAAAATATATCTTACTAAAAATAATTTTTTAAGATAAAATTATTATTTCTCTTTTAATAAATTATGAGAAAATATTATATAAATAATAAAAATTTAACTAAATATTTTAAAATTAAATAAAAAATAAGTCGATTTATAATATTAATTTTAAAATTAAATTCAGATATGCTTGAAATTCAGGCAATTCAAAAACGTATCTACTTGATAATACTTGATTAGAAAACGATTCAATCCGATCAGTGCTTGACTCCAATGATTACCGGATGTCAGAACTGACCAACAGTAGTGTGTACCCTTCCAATCCTTGATTCCAGCAACCAAAAAAAAAGGAAGCACAACCTCGTAGAAATACAAGATTCTGAACTAAGAAATTCTTACCTATGTGCATATAAGCATTCGTATATGACTGGTCATAATATGTGTGGGATTTACTTCTCAATACATTTCTTTACCTTAGATGTCGTTTCTTTAACCTTGTGATTGACAATTTTCCATAGGGAGAAAAGAAAATAAGGAAGGAAAATAAATTTTATTTTCCCTCTTTATTTTCCTCCCTCATGATTGGATAAGAAGGAGGGAAAGGAAAATAATTTTTATTTTCCCTTGATTGGATAACCAATTGTGGAAGGAAAAAATAATAATATGTAATATA
>CATIWR010300738.1:0-51920 GCA_949677035.1 Omphalea diandra
TTCGCCTACGGTCATCCGATGCTTCGCTTGAGGGGGGCTGTTACTAATATGGATATTTTGTCTTGTACTGTAAATTTCTTATTTAGTGTTGATATTCTAATTGTAGTAATTATCATAATTATAGACTTGATTATAGGCTTGATTATAGGCTTGATTGTAGGTTTGATTATAGGATTGATTATAGGCTTAATTATATACTTAATTATAGGTTTGATTATAGGCTTGATTATAGGCATAATTATAGGCTTGTATACAAGGAAAATATGTTTGTATATAAGGCTGGTTCTTTGTCTTTACCAAATACACATTTTTCTGCAAATCTTTTCTTCTTCTTATTTACAACTTGGACATACTACTACAGTATACACTTAAAAAAAAGGGTAACATTAAACATATTTTGGACCGAAATTTTAACAATAATAATTAAAAAAAAGAAAGAAATAAATAAGAAGAAAGAATAGTGACAGTGATATGGCTTTGGTTTGTTTGATTTTTATTTTTACTAAAACATTAACATTTTTTTCCATATTATTTTTTTTTTGACAAAAATTAGATAACTAAAGGGGAAAGGTAAAGAAAAAAAAAAGAAGAAGTAGGGAACTAACAGAAGAGAAAATCAAACTTTTAACACTAGTGATCAAAGAAACTGGTAGCTTTCGTATCATTTTAAACGGCCCATAATTTGCAGGTTCGAGTTCAAATTCAACACCAGAATACCGTAGAGCCGCTAGACATTAAAGACAAGCCACCCACCGGCAATATTACAGAATCAACTCTACAGAAGATACAATATTTAGTGTATGTTTCGCTCTAATGCTGAAAGAATTATACCTATGTAAAAAGTGATATACTGAAAATAATTATATAAAAAAGCGGTTATATATTTGGTTGAAAAAAATGCTGAAAAGTGATTTTAAATAAAAACAACTTATTAAAAGTGTTTGGTAAACTAATTTATATTATACTTTGAAAATATGCTTTAATAAATAAGGACATCAATTTATTTATATTTATATTTATTTGTATTCATATTTATATTTATTTTTCATCCCAATTGATTAATAGAAAAATTATTATCATACTAGCATCTTTGAAAAATTATTTTTTGAAAATATATTTTAACAAATAAGGATATCAATTTATTTATATTTAAAATATTAATATTAATTGATTAATAGCATAATTGAAAATTATTAGCTATTCATAAGGGAGAGGTGCAGGAAATGAAGGAGAAGAGGTAAGGATAAGGAAAAAATCTGATGGACTATTTATAATTAGTCTTTAGGTAATTATTATTAAATTAAGAGAACATTTTTCTCGATTCATGAAAATTTTTTTAACTACTTGTGTAAGTTGTAATCAGATATCTATATAAGTTTCAACAACCAACTTATCAACTAATTATATTATGATTTAAAAAACTAATTAACAAATATGACTATAATTACCAAACACCATAAATAGTGATTTTTTTAGCTCAAAAGCAATGCCAAACACCCCATTAGACTTAACAATCATCTAATAGAGTGATGCATGTTAAAAATAAAAATGGATTATAAAAAAAAAATCTTTCTTTCTTTCCATAAACTATGTAGCACAGAAATAAAAATGCAAAAATCGAAAACATACGAAAATGGACACAAAAAGAAGATACTTTCTATAAAGAAAATATGAAAAGAATATAAAATAGGGAAACACATAAATGTTTTCAAAACAAAGAAATATGACTCAATACAATTTATGTGCTTCATAGTCTATCAGCAGTTCAGTGGTAACAAGCTAAATGAAAAGAATTGGAGGAAAAAGTTGGCAGTGAAAAAGGACAAAGAGAGGATTTGAGAACGACGAGAAAGGTGAAAGAGGTACGATGATAGATGGATGAGGTCAGTAAAGAGGCAAAGAACGAGAGCTTATAGATTGGATGACACAAGCATTGTTAGGGCTTTTTCGGTTTATATAGAGCATGTTCGCTATTGCTATTGAAAAAATCTAATTTTCAGACAAAAATATTAATTATAACTTTTCAATGTGAATTTTATGAGTAAAAGATTTGATTTTGAAAAAAACTTATCTTTGAAAATTTTATCAACACTAATTTTTTACTTATAGAACTAATATTTCAAAATCTATAATTAGATATGAGAAAAAAATTTCTTTTTTTTTATCTTAAAATCAGATTTTTCTAAGAGCAATGCCTAAGATGCTCGTAGTTACGATAATTTTGTAAATATGTTGATATTTGTAGTATAAAATAATAAAATTATTTAAGGGGGTGTATGTTGGATTTTTTAGAACAACCACGATAGAAAACAAAAACTTTTCAATATAGAATCTCACCAATAATCCTTGTAATTCGATTAAATCAAAAAGACAAATGTGATAACCTTGCCAATTTGAAGAAGAGAGATGAGATTGATAGAAGGTAAATGGGGTTTACACCAGTAACATCTAACTTCGAGCTTAGAGTTGGATCTAGACTACAAAAGATGATCGTCCTCTACAAATATCTACACGAATAGGTTTTCTCCAAATCCGAAGTGTGCTAGCACTAGGTTTTTTTTTTTCTCTCTAAAACGTGAATATTCTGTTGTAGTTTAGAAAACCCTAAAACGTGCATATATATATTTAACAGTTAAAATATTTTATGTCAACTCTGTTTCTTAAAAGATACAATTAAAATAATATTTTATTTCGTTTTAACCTTTAAAACAAAATAAATATCTAATAATTTAGATAATATCTCCAATTATTTTAATTATAAATAAAGAAAATAGTAAAAATTCAATTTTGTTTTGAGTCTATTCTATGTGTGTTATCTTGTAGGTTCACATAATATTGGTAGTGACCCAAAAACCTATTTTGACTCACAAATTATAAGTATCATTTAGTAAGACATTATGATTACCCAACTTATATGAAAGTCAATAATCCAACCTAACCTAGTTTACAAATAGTATTATAATTTTTTTGTCTCATTATATCTCAATTAAACATAAAACATGAATCATGTCATTTTTATATAGTTCAGTTCTTTCTCAATCTCCAAGTAGACTGATGTAAAATGATATTGATAATTTTTATCAATTCATTACCACATTGTCATGCAATCTCTTCAGTGAAACTTATCAAGAGGCCCAACAATATATTTATCATAAATATATGAAAGACAAATTTATTTTCTATCACTCATATTTCTTTATATGATTTACTCTATATCCAATATTAATTTGTATGATCATCTAGTTAAAGATAATCTTGGACTATATTAAAACATGTTCATCATATTGAAATCTACCATAATTTTCAAGTAAGAGATTAAGTTAATACTATTGCATGAGAATCACTTATGACTATTAATCTATGCATTGTAGCGAGTCGGTCTAGTACAATATTTTTTAAATAGATATCTATGTGTTTAACTTAATATCATATATTCATAACTAATAAAATATAGTCATCACTCAAAACACATACTAGTCATTTTTTCATTATTATCCCATGAACAATGACTGGCTAAAGACATTTCAGAATGTAATTATTTACACCTAAATGTTTTACTATCAAGTCACATACTTGATGACATTATATAAAATTAACTATTCATAGAATTAATCATTTAACCATAAATAACAAAGAAATTTAATAAAATTGCAGCCATGACAATATGAAAAAAAAATATTCATTACAAGTATTGGCCTAGGACACATAATTAATATGTATTCAATTAATATTTTTATAAACTTTATAAGTAAATGACTTTTATAAAGTTTATGAATGTTTTAATGATTTTTATAGAGTTTATAAAATTAATGAATGATTGTCAAGGTCTACAAAGTCTTGAAAAATTTTGAAAGAATGTGAAAGATAAATTTGGATATGTTGTAGCCTAAAAAGTTATCAAAATTCCATAAAAATTCTTTAATTTTAAAGTCAATGACTTTTTGAATGTCAATAAATTTTTATGGACTTTATAAAAGTTGTAATTCAATTAACTCGAATTTTTATAGACTTTTTAAAATGTTTATTGAATACCTTTGATTTTTATAGACTTTTTAAAGTTTTAAAGTTTTTATTGAATATAATTATTCAAATGTGAATTAATTAATATCACATCAAATATTTTTCAAATTAATTTCTAACGATTTACAAGTTATTCCAATTGGTTTACACCGTATTGGTGATTTGGGGCTGGTCTGTGAGAGTTGGTGATAATGGGTGGAGGCTGTTGGGCTTGTGTGATGAAGAACATTCCAGAGAAGTAAAGGGCTTTGGAGGCTTTAAACATCAGAGGCGGTGATGATGAATTGCTATTTCTATACTGTCACTTATTTTTACAGATTTATTGTCCGTGTTGTTGTTTTTTGAATTAGTTATATTTTTTCGAGCATGTTAATTTTTCCTTAATTTGTTTTATATATACTAGAAAAAGAATTAGGGGAAAAAAATGAGTGCAGGATTAGAATATTAAAGATATTTTTAAAAAATTAATTATTTAATAATTCATGTTTTGCATGGTAATAATTTAATATGTTATTTAAAATATTTTTGAAGTGAAATATTTATATAAAATATGTGATTAAGTAAATAATATTTATTTTTAAATTAAATAATGTACAAAAATATTTTTGAGCTTTGTATTTTTTTAGTTGCCTGTTGTGCAATTTTTTAATATTTTAATTTTTATTTATAGTTATTCTTAATTAAGTAATTTTATATACAAATTCTAATTGCTTTTATATTAACCAGTTAGTTTGATAAATATTAAATTTTATCATAGATAAATAATTAATTGACTCATCTATAATTAAATTTAAAATTAAAATTAATTATATACTAGTTAGTTAGTTAAATTGTTAAAATTAATATATAAGTAATAATTAAAATTTATTATTATTTATAATATGTTATTGTTTGATAAAAAATTTATTATCAAATAAATATATTATAATTAAATTAATATAATAAATTTTAATAATAAGACAATTTTTCAATAAAAAGTTCATAAGTTCATTTTTATTAACTAATTTTTTTTATCTTTTTAGTTTTAAAATTTTTTCTCATTATATAATAAACTAAACACTAACGTGAAGAATTTTTTATATTATTGATTTTTAAATTATTTTATATGAAAAGTTTTTATATTATTTAATTTTTTATATTTGTTTAATTAATTTAGAAAGCTAAATGTTTTATTATTAATTTATCTATCACTTAGGCAAAATATAATATGTTATATTGACACTGGTTAAAAATATAATATCATTATTATAATTACTTAGCCCATAACAAACATTAGTTTAAACTTAAATTTCAGATTAGAATTAATTATATATATTGATATATATTAATTTTATTTTCGACAGTATTTATAATATTAAATAAATTATATCTAAAAATTATTTCATTTAACAATATCAAACATATAAATCTTAAAATAGATTTTTAAAAAATAAAAAAAATAAAATAATGTATTGTAAATAAAATTTAGTATTTTACTAAAAAATTATTCATCGAGCATCTTCCTCTGTTTTTTTTTTTTTTTTTTTTTTGGAAGGAAAGCATCTTCATCTGTTTTTGGTGTGAAGGGTTACCTCTCTCCGCCAATTGGCCACTATTAGAATAACAAACATCTTGTCCATTTCTGAGGTAAACAGTTCAACAAATTTTTGAATGACCAACCAGTGACTGTATAATTCGTTCACCTATCCCAACCCAACAACAGGTATGAGCTCTTCGCCGCACAGCTCTCGAGGTGGGACTGGGGGGGAGGAGAGTAGTACTAGTAATAGGCCGAGATTCTTCGACTATAATGCGAAAAAGATATGCTGGGACAACGCTGAAACAGTCCCCGGTCGACACCCTGAGCGATGGCGCAAAGACGCCGCCGGCAACATAGTCTGCAAGCGCTTGTGCAACTGCCGTGGCTGCCTCTGCTTCCAGTACGATCATATCATTCCCTTCTCCAAAGGTCAATTCTTATAAACGGGTTCCTTGTTTTGCCTTTATTGAACTGCTAGAAAGCCTAGAAATGGATAAAATCGTGTCTTTTTATGTTTTGTTCCTTGTTTCTTGGTTTAATGAGCTTAAATGGGTTGTGAGAACAGTAAAGATTTGAACGTTGCTTCGTTTGATTGAATTGGAATTGAACGTATTATGTAGAAAGAGAATAGTGTACTAATTTGTTGCAGTTCTTGTTGTTTGTGATTTGGGTTTGTGTTGTAGGGGGTGAATCTACAGCTAATAATTGTCAAATACTTCAAACAAGGGTCAACGGTTATAAGTCTGATAAACAGGAGGTGGACAAAACTCAATTGAAAGGCTATTCTTGTGCTCTCAACTTCGCTGGTATGTTTTGCTTCTTTTTCTTCTTTCTCTATTCGTTTGTTTCCTTTCTACTTTTTATAAGGAGGGTTGTTAGTATGTTTATTTTATTCTGTAATGAGTACATCTTACCATTTGATTGCTTGTAAAGGTTAACGTTATTATTCACTGATGATATTTAAAACCATTCTGTATCAGTTGCTCTTCATTTTGGGTAAATATTATCTCTTTCATGCATACAAAGAATTCAATTATAATCATCCTTCTTTTTAAAATCAATTTATTAGAATTATTTTCCTCTTTTTTTTATTTAAGAGCTTGTGCCTGGTTTAAGTGATGATGAAAGGATTGATCATGCAAAGGCCATTACTGAAAAGTTGTGTTCTTTGCATTCTATAGGATCTCGTGACCAAGTATTTCAACTTTTACATTTGACTTGCTCCATAATGTTTACATATTAAATCAACCTCAAAACTTTTGCTAATGTTCCATTAAAAATGCTTGGTTTCCTACTTTCAAAACATATTTGGATTTTATAAAATTGCTTAACTCATTCGAAACTATATGAGAGAGATTCATAGTAGCAACGGTTCTTTAAATTTACTTGTGCTTGCATGGACAGTCATGGATTAACTCATAATTAACTGTTCACTTGTCTCCAGATATTTTTAAGAAATACTCTTAAACAT
This sequence comes from Omphalea diandra, assembly GCA_949677035.1. Taxonomy (NCBI): domain Eukaryota; kingdom Viridiplantae; phylum Streptophyta; class Magnoliopsida; order Malpighiales; family Euphorbiaceae; genus Omphalea; species Omphalea diandra. Next base: position 7,011 of record CATIWR010300738.1, read on the forward strand.
TCTTAATTCAATAGATCTTTATATCAATCATATGTTAAATAAAATCTTGTGTAATTTTTTATACAAAGTAGATGTTGGTTTCTGTTTGATAAAGATGAAAAATTTGAGCATGATGGAACTATAGAAAATCAGCATGCAATTTTACTCCTATATTGATCTGGTTTGCCATCATATTTGTTGAACAGGCTAGGGCTGGAGTTTTGTTACTTAAGTCTGGTTGGAGCTTTAACTTTCTTTCATGAACTTATCAGTCGTGTATGGGGACATTTTTATTTTATTGTTTTAAGTGCGGCCTGTTCCTTTCTAGCAACATTATTTTGGTTTGAGAAAATTTTTAGTTTTTTTTTTTTTTTCCCTTGGGGATTTCTGCTGAGTTACTTTTATCTGTCTTCTCAATATCTATGATACTGCTTAAGCTTAAAAAAGAGGAGGTTTTCTGTCTAGGGCAGCAAATCGATTGCATAATAGGCAATCCTAATATTTATTAGCTCTATTTGCAGCCTAAATGGATTCAGGATATTCCTATTTACAGACACTAAAATAGGTTAGAAGGTGAAGTGAAAATTTTGGAAAGCACATGAGGAGGAGTTTGTTTCTGTTTTAATTTCAAATAGGACAATTCTTTTCTTGTTATACATGCCATGGCTACTGATGTTTGATATTATGACCCAGTTGTAGTCAATAATATGTGGCATCAAAGAGTAAAACTATGACCATTCTGTTGGAATTATATTCATTACTGCAATCAGATGCATGTTTTGAAGTTTTCCTTCCCCGCTGATGGACCTAGATTTGGAGCTATAAAGAAGCTGTGGAGACCATTTACCTCCTGGCTTTTGTGTTCTGTACTCATGAGAGCTTTCCTTTGTCTAATGGATTCTCTTTGCATTCAAATGGGAGTGTACCCCTATCCAGTATCCAGAAAAGTGAATTTATGGTGTACACTGTGAATTTCTGTAGATTTTAAACATTAGAACCAGGAACTTTGCCTTGATATGCTGAAATATATAAGGTGGATCACTGCATGAGAGTTCCTGGATAGCAGGATTTTAATAAATCATAATGGAGCAACCCAAAAGTTGCACCATGATTCACACTTGTAATTATTCAAGAAGATGCTTGGGGTACTTGTCGGGAATGATTTTTTACATGCGATATTAAGTTTTTTTTCACCTTCATCCCCTGCACCCCCCTCCCGCCCTTTGGGTACTTCAACTGTAAAACAGAAAAACCATAAATATGAATGTTCAAAGTTACAAAGGGGAAGAAACCTGCAATATACTTAAGATGATGTGAGGTAAAGTGCTAAAGATTAGTAGTGCTAGAACTTTTCTATAGACGAATGAAGTCCTAAATTAAGTGGAACAGGAGAAAAGGATCCATGTAGACTACCTGAATGTGATTCCAACTAAGACTTAATTGGGTTAAGTTGAGTTTTGATTCTCTCGTCTTTTTTTTTTTTGGTGTTTCTTGTTTATGTTTGTTAATTGGGTTAGAAGAAGGATATCTTAATCCTCCATTCTGTATTCTCCTTGCTATCTTCCTTGTAAATTTTCTTTTCCGAAAGAATTAAAAGCAAAAAGTGCCATAGTCTTGTATTGCAATGTAGGATGGTGACACATTTAACATTGATAAATAGAATGCGTTATGTAAAAATTAAAAATGATCATATACTACATTGTTGCAATATCAACCATAAATATCAAGCTTGAGTTTCTGTAGCCTTTTAGCAGTAACTTTTTTTGGATGCAATCAAATCATCATGCTGATATGTCTTGACTGGTGGCTCTCTTCCTTTCCTGTCTAATATTCAAGTTCGGGCAGGAACCTCTTGCTTCCAGCCTGAAAAGTAGTTCTCACATTACCTGCGACCTGAATTTTTCACTTGAATGCTCATCTTTGCTTTTTAATACTTTTTCGTAGCTGATGATCGGCCAAGCATATATATATATATATATATATATATATATATATTTCAACTTGCAGATAAGGAGCTTGACATAATTGAAATGGCTGTTTATGGAGATGTGATCCGGCCTGGAAATCAGTGTCGTTGCAGAACTGTTGCTGAAATGCTTGGCCAATACAAGTCAAAAGACCACACAGCTGCATGCAAATTGCCATATGGTGATGGACCACTGTAGCATCAAGGATTTTAAAAGAAAAGTGTGACCAGGGACTCACTAAAATAACTTATATGCTATGAACTTTTTTTATTCTTAATCATAGACAGATCATTCAACACTTTAAAATGCAGTTGACACGCATTTCTATTGACTTAAATTGAATCACTTGGTACTTTAAAGCCTATTGGTGGAATGCTTGAATTGGACACTTGGATGTCATAATTTTGTAATGTTCCCCATGCAGGAGAGTTGAGTACAGGAGGAAATGCTGATCTTGTTGCATGATTAGCTAAACTTTTAGTTGTTGTAAAATAAAGATTATCTGAGTGTATTAATTCAGGATGTATCTGTCAGTTTTTGGGCATATCCTATTTACTTTGTTTTCATAATCAAAACTTGGCATTTGCTTTGTTGGTTCATGTGAAGCATATCCCCATGTTCAAGTCTTGATGCCACAAACGTGGGTTTTACTCATAGTTTTCTTTGATTAATCTTGAAAACGACCAACATTTGGCAGAGGGACCAGAGAATTAACAAGAAACCAAGTATTCTCGAAGATGGAAAACGTTCGAGGGAAATTTTCAACCTATTGGACTTGAAGATGACAGTCGGGGAAAGGCAAAATTTTCTTTCAAATTAAATAAAAATACTTTTTATGTTCTAGAAAGGAGACTTCTTGTATTATCTGTAGAATGTTACAAGTTCACAACCATACTCAGAGCTAATGGGTGAGAAATAAAATAAAAAAGGAGAGCTTCTTGGCAAGTTTGTCACTAACTTCGAACACATGAATGCAAACTGACTTTGGTAAAAGTTCATCGACAGAAATGGACCACTGGTTTTATTGGAAACTGACCAAGTAACAAGTTAGCCCAATGGGCATTTCTCCACCTAGAAAAGAAAATTGTGTTTTTGGAGTGATTAGGGGGACAGAATTTGACCTGTCCAACCAACCCACTCTGCCTAAAGTCTAAAAAAATCCAATTTCACGAGGGAAGTTGGTAAGGTGGCAAGTGCGTAAGGTATTGACTTAAGGGTTTCTAATATACTGACCACTTGCTGGCAAAAATCCTCAATTATAGACTTGAAAGGCCACTCTTTCAACTATTGTCATCTATAATCTTTTTGTTTTTATTTTTAAATAAAATTCATTTCAAATGAATCTTAATTCGAAAATAGTGGGATCAACTGAATTTATTTAAGACAAAAATTATGCTCCTAACTTTCTTTCTTTATGCAACTTCAATATATTTAACCCTTGTTTTTCTGGATCATTGTAATGATAAATAATAATTACAACCAGCCTGGCGAAAATTGCCCATTTCAAGTCCATATTTCTTCTTTAAGCAATGCTGATTGACCAAAAAATGCAAGATGGGAATAAGAATACAGTGAGAAATGCTCACTGGTGGAGAGGGTGGTAATCATTTTGATGGGCACTATAGGTGGACAAACATTAATATTTATGAAAGAATCTCTATGCTTGTTAATTTAGATGACTTTGAACTCTCAATTTTTTGTTTGGTTTCTCCCCAAATTTAATGCAACTAAAAAAACTGGGTTTTAAGCTTAAACTTAATTCCTATCACTTATTAGGAGCTATGAGTGAAGTAAGTTGTTAGCCAATGATTCGGATGCTGACACCACTATACCTAACTTTGACTTACCCCACCCTCTTCTCTTTTCCATATTGATTGATTAATTTTTATATGCCACATTTATATTGGCATTGTTGTGGGTTTGGTATGTTCATCATGAAAAGATTTAGTGACTGTAGCCCAGAAGATGTGAATATTTATATGGGCATTAACATTCCAAACACAGCCATAATCATCCTTAGGGCCCTCCTAAAAGAAAAACAAAATAAAATAAAATCATCTGTAGGACATAACCAAACACAGCCATGTGCAATTAACTTGATTCACTCTGTATAATACCATTTACAGGTTAATTTATTCGAAATAGATGGGTAAATGCAACTGAAAATATACCTCTAATAGCTTCTTTTCTTTTTCATTAAATGTAAATTAATTTGCACTATATAAAAAAAGAAAAATCAATTAAATTAGACATGATCTGCAATACTTGTACATAATTAATGTCTTAGGTCTAATTATACGTTTACAATGGACCATTTCTTAATGTACCTTTGTCAACTTTGTGTTTGAAGTTTTTTGAACAATATCATTTTCACTATGGAACATGCTAGTAGTATTTCTTGGCGTATTAGGCCAGGCACTCAGGCCCTCTTCAACCAACTCTTGGCCTATAGGGTATAGCCAAAACCAACGCCTACTCATTTATCATGTACACACACGCACATATGGGTGAATTATGGACTCCAGCAGCTCCAAGTCTACAATAAAGCAAAATCTTGAAACACAAGCACTGTGATTTCTTAATCTAATATTGACCTGCCAGTACTAAAAGAAAGGGATATTATGTTGTTTTCTTAGAAGGGTTCTTGATGTTTATGACAATTTGTTTTGTGCATGAGTGCAACGGGTTGCTTTTTAGTAGTAGCAGAGGGATCTTGCATTAGAACATGGAAGGCAGCAATAATGGCCTAATAAGAGAGCACCAGTGGTTGTGGTGGTGGAGCAGCACATGCAAAATGCTTGCCAAAAGTTGAAACACTTGGATTAAAAATGATAACCTAAGAATACATGGTTTTGTTTGCATAAGAACCTTGCCAATTAAAAGTTACATGTATTTGGATTCCCCATGTTACTATTCTTTCACTTTTATTTATTTATTTATTTATTTTAATGGTTAGAGGGATTCCCTGGCCGGCCAGTAACCTTGTGCGAGAATGGCGGAGTTAGAAAGGTGAGCATTTAATGGCAGAAAAAATAAGAAAAATATAATCATCCAAAGCTGTATGCAAACTTTCAACAAGGTGTGGATGTGTAAGGTTGAAATCTTTTCTTTTTTAAAACTGCTGTTTGTTTGGTGATTTAATCTCTAAATAGATCTATGTAATAATTTTTTGTTAAATATTAATTTATTAAATGTATAGTTTTTTTATAAAGGCATCGAGATATTAATATTATTGGTTGAACTGAATTTAGAGTCTAATCAATTTAATTATTGTTAATTATTAATGATTATTGCTAATTGCTAATTGTTGATAGTTAATTGATACTAAATATAATGAAATTATTATTACTACTGATTTTGTATACATATAATTACTAATATAAACATAAACTTAAATAAATAAATAAATTTATATTTTTAATTTTCAAAAATAAATATAACCATTCATTAAATAAGTATAAATATAATAATAATAATTTCATTAAAAAGGTGAAATAATATATTAATTATAAGTAATGATTATAAAATTGAAATAATTAGTAAATAAATAATTTGTTATTATTAAATAGAAATAATATTAAAATCAGTAGACATATTTGTTTTCTAAGTAAAATTTATTGAATGAAAAATTCTAAATTAAAATTTTTATAAACTGTTGTCGTTTGATAATCTAATAATAATTATTTGATAATCTATCAATAATTAACTATTTTTAAAAATATTTAATTAAATATTTATTTCATATCTTTTATAAAGTGAACAGAACCTAGTAAAACAAACAAACCCTTGAACATATATGGGTGTATGGCTCCGATCTCGTCATTAATCACATTTTGACACTCTAATATCTATTCAAATTTGTTCGCAAGAGGAATTCTAAGTATTAAACTGTTTAGTTGGCAAGTGAAACACGAGTTAATTACATCCATTGCCTTCCAACTTTTCGCTATACTTTCATTCTCCAATTCAATTTATACACTTAAAAATTATTTAATTTTGATATTAATGCATTTAAAAATAATTCTGTCAATGTTTTCTTTTAAATCTAACAGAAACACCATTTCATGGTGCCACTCATCATGAAATATATATATATTTTAATGGGTAAAATATTTGTTTATTTTTCAAATGGATCCTTTTAATTTCAATTAAGACTAATTAACTAGAAAATAATATATAATTACATACATTTTAAGTAATATGAATTAAATATTACTTGTTTAATGATGTTATTAAAATTATAGGAGTCCATTTCTACTAAATAATGATAGTAATGATTAATACTGGGATTGGTGAAAAAAATTTCATATTTTTATAATTATATTTAAATATGTACTTTTACTTAAGATTAATCAAATTTATATTAATTATATTTAAAATTTAAATTTAAATTAAAATGATTATAATTTATTAATATCAGTATTATGTAATTGTTATGCATAATATAAGGATAATTGTTACATAACTCAAATCCATGTTAATTGAATTTAGAGAAAAAGTCATTTGTTACATTTAAAATTTTTTGAAATATTATTACCAATTAAAATTTAATATTTTCTAAATTTTCTAGTAAAAAAATTGAGATGATTATCAATTTTACAATTGAAAATATAATTTTTAAGGCAAGAAATGATAATTATTTAGCAAATAGTATTAATTTATCGCTTTCAATTTTAACAGTGATTACAATTAACACAAATTGAAATAATTTTAAATAAATTATATAATTTAAAAGATTTAGATATCACTATCAAAACACAAAAACATTTAAAATTTATTTATAATTAAGGCTTGATACTAGTAGAATATCCTAATTTCCAAAACTAATCTTAAACTAAAATAGTAACTTTAAACTTTAACACTTTTAATTTGAGAATTTTATTAATTTAAAAAATAAAATACATAATTCAAAAATTAATTAGTTATAAGTACTTTTGTAAAAAAATAAATGAAATAATGAAAATATTAAAAAATAAAAAAACATATTAAGATATGGTAAAATATAATAGTTTTTCTTATTTTACTTATTTTAATATATTATGGTTAGAGTAAATGATTAAAATTTTTAATTGTATCTTTTTTTAATAAAAATGTTTAATTAAATTTTAATATTTTATGAAATGATTTGAGTTCAATTTCATGATTAGATTCGTATAAAATAAGTAATTTTTAATTAATTGACCAAATTTTAAAATTTAACTTTATTTTTAAAATACAGAGTACGATTACATTTAATATTGTAATTTTTAATCTTTTATTATATTTGTGTTTGTTGTTAATGATTTTTTTTATTTTATATATAATATGTCATTAATGAATATGTGACACGTACTTTACTAAAAATTCTTAAAATGTTTATTTTATTTTGATAAAAATTAGAATATTAAAATTAACTTGAAAGTTGAGGTTTATGTTGTTATTATTTTTAGTTTAGGGTTAGCTTTTAATTAAAAAATGATGATGTGACCATAACAATTATATAATACTCATTAATAAATCATATATTAATTTTAAATTTTAAATATAATTAATGTAAGTTTGATTAATCTTAAGTAAAATTAAATATTTTAAATATTTAAATATAATTATAAAAATGTGGAAAAAATTTCACTAATCACAGTATTAATCATTACTATCATTATTTAGTAGAAATTGACTCCTATAATTTTAATAACATCTTTAAAACATAATATTTAATTCATATTACTTAAAATATTGTATAAAAATGTATGTAATTATATATTATGTTCTAGTTGATTAGCTTTAATTAAAATTAAAAGGGTCCATTTAAAAAATAAAAAAATCTGGTCCATTTAAAAAATAAAAAAAATTTTTTACCCATTAAAATATATACATTTCATGATAATGTGACACCATAAAAATGTATTTATGTTAGATTTACCATAGAACATTGACGGAAGGATTTTTAAGTGCGTCAACATTAAAATTGATTGATTTTTAAGTACGCAAATTGAGTTGACCAAGAGTTCGAGAACGATAAATGAAATTAATTTGTGAAATACTATTATTTTTTAAAATAATAGAAGATATTTTCATCCATAAATAGTTATACGAAGTTTATAAAAAAAAAAATCTTAGGATATATAATATCAATATGAATTTGATACTCAATACAACTAATATTTGCACATTAGATCAACTTCGAAATTATTGTTCTATTTTCACTATCAATTTGTTTTAATAACTCTGCATTTTTATCAATTATAGAGATCTCTATCAAATATAGTGTTATAATGCGATGTGAACTAAAATTTATATAGCACATCATAATAGATTTGAGAGACGATTTCTAATAATATATTATCGTATATTACTAAACAATCAATTTCAAATCACTAAAACTTTAAAAAAGAGAGATAAAATAACAACACTAAAATAAAAACTCTCAAAAGAAAAATTAAAAAATAAGACTAATAAATAAAGTAAGAATAATTTATTTTATTAAAAAATAAAGAAAAAATAAGTTTATCATTGATAAAATATATTTATGATAGCCTTAAAATACGAAAAAAAAAGAGTTATTTTTCAAAAAAAGAAGTGGCTAATTTTTTTTTTACTTTTTTTGAAATGGCCAGTTGTGAAACGCTATTGTTTAAGATACAATTACGTCAACTTGGCATGGAAAACAAACATTTTGTTAATAAATTCTTTACTTTCAATGTGAATGCTCGGTGCAGTGCCCAAAAACTATATTATAATACTAAGCTATGTTTACTTTGCCAAAAATATTTTTCAGAAAAATGTATTTTATATATATATTTTTTAGTGTATTTAAAAAATAATTATAAAAAATATTTTTTTATTAAAAAATTAAGTTTTTTTTCAAATATTAACAAATTTACTTAAATAAAAATAAATTATATAAATATATGTGTTTATTATTATTAGTCATATTTAATTAATGATACTTATCATCGATCACCATCAATCAGTAATTGTTGCCCATGATAAGTGCGATCTACAAAATTTTTTATTTTAATATATTATTTATATTAAATAATAAATAATATAAATATAAAATATTGATGGTGTTGGTTTTTTTATAATCTTACAAATCAAAAAAAAATTAATATTTTTATGATGTATTCCAAACACCATAAAACATATTACTTATAAAATATTTTTTCAAAAAATATTCTCTTCAAATAAATTATTTTTCACAAAACAAATGAAGTTTAATTTAAAATAAATTATTTTCACAAAACAAACGGAGCCTAATTAATAAAAAAAATATATTTCATAAGTTTTCACATTTCAACCTCAATATTTAGTGCTGATACAAAATTTGTAATCTGACACTTAAGAGTGAATTCAAAAGAAAATTTTAAAGGGACTAAAATTAATGACATAATATAATTTTCTCATAATATAAAATCAAGATTACAATACTTATGTTAACTAATAATAAATATTATTCGTTTTTCAATCACTTATATGACTCAAATGTCGCATACTTAATATTGTTGTATACAAAATTAAAATTAAAATTTAGTTTTCTCTTGTAAAAAAATATGCATAAATTTTATAAACAATGAAACTTTTATTGTTGAAATAGAAATAAATATAATAAATTTTATAAATTAGAGTATAAATATTAATTAATTCTACAAAAAATAATTTCTAAATATTGCAGACTAATTATTAAGTGTTGATCCAAACTGATATAGTATAAATTATATATCTAGTCAACTAGTTTAAATAATAATATAGCCAAAATCTTAATTTTACTATAAAATAATAAATATAATAAATTATTATTATGTTAATATTTTTGTTAAAAATAATAGAAACACAACTTAGTCTCTTTTTTTTAAGAGACCAACAAAAATAAAATAAAATTGTATAAATTCATAATAAATTATATATATTGGCACCAAAAGTATATTAATCAAAACATTAAGAATAACAATGAGTGGAATTGATGTATGGCTTTCTCTTATTATCTTTGATTCAAGCTTGTCATAAAATTTTCAACATTTTCTAGCATTTTCTTTTTCTTTTGAGCAACATTTTCTCGACATTATCGTCCTATGCATGGCCACTTCACATCAAAAAATCCTTTTATCTTTTTAACCATATGGCATGTTCTTTATGAAAAGGGTATTAAAGAAATGGAATGATTATATAAAGAAAAAGGAACCCAAAATCAAGAAACCTCAAAAAAAAAAAAAAAGAAGTAATTTAAAAAGTTTGTTACTGTTGTTATTAATTACTACAGACACCCAATTTCAATGCAAATGTACACCAATCCCCCACCTTTAATCATTAATCATAAAATACTATTAAAACTTAAAAGCTCTACTATTTAGCTGATCCCCAAAATACAAAAGTATGCTTTCTGATCACAATTTTTTTTTTTTTTTTTGAAAAAAGAATAATAAGGTTGAGAGAGAGAGGGGTGTGGATAATGTCAGTAATCATATACAGATTAAAGTTTAGAATAGGTATATTTTCAATTTCAATCAGAGCATGGAGATGCCATGCCCTTGTCCAATTACTACGAGTGTGGGCCCCAACTCAACTCAATGCGTGGACCCCCTCAATGCCCATGAAGTAAAGAAAATGAAATTAGTATATGAACCAAAGATTTTTTTTTTTTTCTTTTCTTTAAACTATGTGTGGAAAATAATTTAGGAGAAAAAATAAAATTTATTTTCATCTTGATGTTTCAATAAAGAGGAAAAAAGAAAAAATAAATTTATTTTTCTATCATTCAATAAAAAATATCAAAGATAAAAATTTAAATTCATTATAATTTCTTTTAATCAAAATATTTTCTCCCTATTTTTAAAGAAAATAAAAAGAAAAAATAAGAGTTATTTTTTCTTTTTTTCTCAAATAATAAAAAATTATTATTTTTCTTTCTTATTTTTTCTCATTTCAAACAAAAGTTAGAAGAAAAAGAGAATTTATGTCACAAATGGCAACTGAAAAAAAAAAAAAAGCAATAATAGAATAAGGAAGGAGTGTGAAAAAAGAAAAAAGCATGCTCAGTCTTTCCACACTACTGCTATCATTTCCTCATCCTTGCTTTAATTTCTTTTCTTTTTAAAGGCAATAATTTCTTTTGCAAATTTTTTTTGGGTACATATCATAATAACTTATATATTAATTTTCAAATTCAATTAAAAGATAGACTTTATTTAGTGTTGGAATAAATCTACAACTTTCCATGAGTTTCATAGTATTTTGCTTTTTCTATGAATACATAATTATATGGCTAAATTAGGTGTGAAACATCAATTTTTTACAATAAAATTCAAACTTTTCCAGCTGCCTTTATTTCCCCTCTCTCTTAACTCAATACCAACATCAATGGCTTCTCTCCTGTTGCTTTTCACACACACACACTTCCCTTACTACAAGGTCAAGTATAAAAAACTTTCAAATTATTTTGAACAAAAAGTTAAATGCAATATGGGCACATTACATGTTATGTCAAAAACCACCCTTTTCTGTTACATATCACACATTATATATTTAAAATATTTTTTAAGGAGAAAATTTTAGTTATATTAGGTGTTTATATTTATATAATAAAATTAAAATATATATAATACGCGTTTATAAAATTGTCGTGAGTTTATAAAAAGTTGTGTTTGTCTCTAATCACTGTATATGTTTGTGTATACTATTAATCAAAAAATAAATAAAAACAATATGTGATAAATAAGAGTGTAAAATTTTTTACTTAACAATATAATAATTAATTTTGAATAATTATAAATGATTATTTTAAATATTTAAAATATATATTTAATGTAAATAAAATTTTTAAAAATATTACACGCGCCACACACTTCATTTCATTGGCTCCCAGTTTGTTGGGGGTCCACCTGTCATGCCAATTTAGATTTGACAAAAACACTATAGAATCCGAAAAACAAACACACAGCAAATCCAAGCGAAAACAGAGAATAAAAAGCAACCTATGAAACCATGCCCTTTTTCCATTTACTGTTAATTCTCTTAGAGAATTTTCAATATTTTTGTTTATATATATTTCCCGATAATTCAGGGGATTTTATTACGCCCGACCCGCAATCTTCGCTAAACACTTGAAAAGAAAAAGAAATGGAGAGCAGCAGAAAGTGACAGAAAACATTCCATTTCTGGGTTTAGGTTTTTGGTTATCTGAATAAAACCCTATTTTTGTTGTTAAAAGCTTGCATTCATTTTAAGCTGTGTCGTGTCGGTCTGTCTCTTCTTTCTTCTCTTACTGGCCTCGAACCGGGTCTAACCAGATCCTTTCAATGGGGTGCGTCAGCTCCAAGCAGGCGGTGTCCGTTACGCCGGCATTCGACCACTCGGGCGGGTTCAACATGGGTCGCATCCGGGTGGGGCCCGACAACAATCACAAGAAGAAGATTATTAAGAATGGGGAGGTGGTGGTGAGTTGTGGTGGGAGCGAGTTGGGCGAGTCGGGCAGAGCGAGTTCGAACGGCGAGTCGTTGAGTTTTCGGTTGAGGAATTTGCAAAAGTACACTGAAGGAGAACAGGTGGCCGCCGGTTGGCCGGCATGGCTTAGTGCTGTCGCCGGTGAAGCCATTCAGGGGTGGTTCCCACTGAAGGCCGATGCTTTTGAGAAATTGGAGAAGGTGTTTGTCTTCTCCAATATGCATACATTGATCACATTTTTAATCACGATTACAAATTTTTTTTTTTGTTTATAAATTGAATTGGGTGACATGTGATTGGTGCAAAGATTGCTTCTTTTTGTCATTTTGTTGATGGCAAGTGGTTTTGGCTTTGTTCTTATTTGTTTTGGTTGATTGTGAAATGTTCATATTAGGGCTTATATTAATTAATAACAAAGGCCTGTGATTTTCCAGTGTTCTTTTTCTTTTGTTTGACCCCGGCAAGGTGCATATTTTTCTTGTTTCCTGAAAAAAAAGACTGGTTTTCAGAATTTTCCAGAAACTTAAGGAGTTTTGTGGTTTTTGGTTAACTATTGAAAAACAGAATTGACAATTAAGAACTATTGGAATTAACCTTTGCTAGTTGGAGCTCAAAAATTTTTTCTTTTTCTTTTCTTTTTTTTTTATTTTTGGTCTTCTTTTTCTGGGTTTGGTCATCTAAGCTGGTGTTCTTATAGATGCATAACCCTGTTTCTCAAATTCTGCTTCTTTTCCCGCTGGGGATGCCAAAAGATGCCACATGTGAGAAAGATTATTATTATTCTTATCCATAAATGCTTGTATTTTTTTTTTCTTTATCCATAAATGCTTGTATTTTTTTTCTTTGTGCTGCATTTGATGTTTTGCTTAGTTCTTCTCTTCATGGCCTGATGATAATTGTTTTATTAAACAGTGGGGATACTCACACTGAACCTGTTGCACTTTTTATGTACGATAAGAATCTTGTTGACACAGTTGTTTTAACAGTAAATGTACTCTAATTTAGGGACCCTGCTGTCTTATTAAAACTTTTGAAGAAACCTGTTGTTACTGTTTTGTACTTTTGGCATATCGAAGAATCTTCTTGATGAAATTATTCTGTTATTCATACCCTCTTCTTTTTCGTCTTTGTATTTGATTTTAATTCTTTCTTCTCAATTCCACATATAAACTAATATGGAAGTGTTGAGAATTTCTGCCTCTGCTTATGTTACTTAACTGGATAATGGACTTGCTGGATGTTCAATTGTTTTTGTAGATAGGACAAGGTACATATAGCAGTGTGTTCCGAGCACGTGAAATTGAAACTGGGAGGATTGTTGCTCTGAAGAAGGTTCGCTTTGATAATTTTGAGCCTGAGAGTGTCCGTTTCATGGCAAGAGAGATTTTGATTCTCCGCAGGCTTGACCATCCCAACATCATGAAATTGGAGGGATTAATTACTTCCCGCTTATCATGTAGCTTATACCTTGTCTTTGAATATATGGAGCATGACATCACTGGACTCCTATCTTGCCCTGATGTCAGGTTCAGCGAGTCACAGGTTTTTTCACTTTGCCTTTTGTGTATATGCTTTATATATTTATATTTTGGGGTGTCAAGAGCACATAACCACATAAAAAGAAAATGATTTTGATTCTGCGGCCTTGAATATTAAGTTTACCATGCAGAATGTAATGTTCTCCTAGAATACAAAATAATACCCCACTGGAGTAGCTTCTTCCTTCTTCTCTTTTGAAGTATATGAAATTTTAAATTGTCTTATTTGTAGATTAAGTGCTACATGAAGCAATTGCTACTCGGACTTGAGCACTGTCACTCAAGAGGTGTAATGCATCGAGACATCAAAGGATCGAATCTTCTTGTAAATAATGAAGGAATATTGAAGGTGGGCGATTTTGGATTGGCTAACTTCTGCAATTCTGGGAACAATCAACCTTTAACTAGTCGTGTTGTGACTTTATGGTACCGTCCTCCGGAACTTTTACTTGGTTCGACTGATTATGGAGCATCTGTGGATCTTTGGAGTGTTGGCTGTGTGTTTGCAGAGCTTCTCCTTGGAAAATCTGTCCTTCAAGGAAGAACAGAGGTAATTATGTTATTGACATCTATGATTATCTGCTATATTCATTTTTCTAGTTGGAATATCTTTATTGGTAAAATATACCAATGGAGGTGTTGAAGAGTTATATTGGAAATGTGCAGTTTCTCTGAAAAGGCTTACATTACCCTGCTCATCTTTCTTATTGTAATTTGAAGAAGAAGAAAATCAAACAGGTTTGCTCATCTAAAATAAGTGTCTTGAAAGGCATATCGTGCCTATGAACAAGTCATAATAGGACAATTTCAATTTCTTTTTTGAATTATTATGTATAAGAGTGGAATCAACTGCCAGAGACATAGTGTTCCTCAAGCCTTTTTTATCCTTTTGTTTTCCTCAGTGGAGGCTGAAAAGATAGCTAGGAAAATGATTTCGTCCTCGTTGGATTGGAAAAGTATCACTGACCACTGCTAGCCAATTCTGTTACAACAGTCCTTTATTTTGTTATTCTGTTCCTTGCAATACAGTCTAACAGTTGGACATGCAACTATTTGGGTAATGGGATGATCAGATATAGCTGTTTTATTATTGTTGTCATTAAAAAACCAATAGAGCATTTGATCAATAGAGGTTAGCTTGTTTAATTTTATTTCTTATCATTGGCAATTTAAATTTGTGTATGAATATCTTGGTTTCTCTTTCAGGTTGAACAATTGCACAAAATTTTCAAGCTTTGTGGGTCCCCACCTGACGAATACTGGAAAAAATCCAAACTACCTCATGCAACTATGTTCAAACCACAACAACCCTATGATAGTTGTCTTCATGAGACCTTCAAAAATTTACCAACAACAGCTGTGAACCTGATAGAAACGCTTCTATCAGTAGAGCCATACAACCGTGGGACTGCCACCTCTGCTCTTAGTTCTGAGGTGATTATTATCTTCTGTAAACTCTGATATGCCAAGCACTACAGATGACCAGGGAAATGAATTTACTTTATCAAGTTTTATTTGGTATTACCATGTACCAGTGGAGTTCTTTCATTTGCTCGACCTGTTTCCCACTCAAAATTTGATTAATTCAGGTCTAACCTCTTCATATTTGGTTCTTGTCCGTCATTTTATTTGTAGTACAGACACACCATGAAATAATTGCAGCAATTCAGTGAAAATTCCATCACTGCCACTTCCAATTTGTGTTGATAGGATTATTCTAATGCAATGCTCTTTATTTACAATCTTCAGTTTTTCACCACAAAACCTTATGCATGTGATCCATCAAGCTTGCCAAAATACCCACCCAGCAAAGAGATCGATGCTAAAAACCGTGAGGAAGCAAGGAGGTGAGGCTTCTTGTTTTCCTTTTCTGGGAAAATTTTTCAAGTATTCCTCTCTTAGATAAATATTGATTATGCCAGCTTACTTTTAAAAAGATTTGTATCAACCAATTTATCAATCATATTTATTGGCACTTCTGAACTCATGGAACGATTTAGGCTAGGGTTGTTCCATTTAAGTCACTTATTGCCATGGACTCTACGGAAAATTTGTTCTTCCCATCACACTTTTGCATATTTTACTTCACTTGTCATTGTCATGTGACCACTATGATAAAAAGAAAATTAAAAAAAAGCTTGTATTAAAATCCTGAAGGTATGTTTCATGAGACTTGTTTAGCTTGTGATGAAGCTGTAAAATTTATAAATATTGGTAAAACTCAAGCTGATGTTGTTTGTCAATTTGTGACTCTATGGAGTTAGCATTCTGAAAAGTTATGGTAAAGAATTTTTTTTTTTTTTAAAAAAAAAAACATAGAAAAAACTCAAGTCTTGGTTGTTGGCAAACTGATACAAATTACTGAACTTTCAGGAAAAAGATCAGTGGGAGAAGTCGAGGTACTGAAACAAGAAAGCCAATGAGAAAACCTGGTGGAATCAGTAAATTGGCACCAGCAGAGGTCTCTCTCTCTCTCTCATGCGCGCACACACATCTTTGAGGAAGTTGATTCATGCTGATATGTTTGTTTTCATTTTCCAGGATGCAGTGGCTCGATTGCAAATTGCTCAAAATAATACTAGTAATAATATGCGCATGCCTAAGGGAGGAGATGCCAGGTCTGGGGGAGAGACGTGGAAAACATCACTAGATAAATTGGAAGAGATTTGCCATGTAAAGAATGCATCCCAAGGAGACATTCCCTTTTCCGGTCCATTACAGGTTTCAAGTTCTAGTGGCTTTGCATGGGCAAAAAGGCAAAAAGATGATGTATCTGTAAGATCCCATAGTAGGACTATTTCAAGAGGTCACATTGATAATGGATTAGAGACTTCTACTGCATTGCAAGAAAAGAACAGTTTGGATTCAAGACAGCATGATAATGCAGATGCCATATATGGGATCCGTACCAATTCTAGAGGCCATGATTCATATGAGATTTCCAAGTTTGCTTTGCAGAAACAGTGGACTCAATTTGAAAGGTCAGATTCCTTTGATGCTTCTGAAGGGTATCATTCTCAAGAACTGTCATTGGCACTTTATCAAAGAGAGGAATTGGAAGCAAAGAGAAATAATTTGGTACGTTTGTAAATATTAAACTCACATCGGACTTTAATTTTTCTTTGTTGAAGACGAAATGCAATATCTTCCTAGACGGTTGCTCTTTCATGAGAGAGATTGTAGCTTGTCACAGTTTCTGAGTTCCATAAAAATCTAAAATTTGTTATATTCTAAAGGTGAGACGGTGAAAACTAAAATGGTGATATTTAATTTCAGTAACTTTAGTAGTTGAAAATATATCCTTCTGTTGTGTTCCTGCCTCTCTGTTTGTCTTATTCTGCTACTGTTATTACGGATCTAGCCCTTGATTTCAATAGCATTTTAATTAGAAATTATAATGCAGGTTGCAGTCTTTTTACCTTCATATTCTTGGGAACACAGAAAACACACTTGTTTTTATGTTTTCTTCTTTTATAGCCTTATGTTGAAAGAATAAGATGTTTTACTCGAAATCATTTCATATTCTCAAACAAAAAATGAAACAAACCACTCAGAAAGCTTTATGAGTAGTGTTTTGAGGTTCAATAAATTGAATGCGCTTGAAGTTTGTGTCAATCAAAGGGGTGGTGATCATGAACATAGGCAGCACAACGGCAGGGTTCAACTGGGTCAAGTGGTTGCCACAGTAAGAGCAGACATGAATTGGAGGCTTGATTTTTTGACGTTGATAGGTGATGGTTTTGCACTAACAGCAACTTTGGCAACAATTTTAAAAGTTTTTGAAACTTCAAACACTATTTTCTCCAAAAGAAAGATCCTTTCAGAAGCATGAGTCTTTTTTGCCTCGAATTTATCTTCATTTCTTTTTCAAGAAAGAAAGAAAATATGAAGTTTGCCAAATGATAATTTTCTAATGATTGCCAGGGTTTTAATGTTACAAGCAGGAGATATTATCACCAAGAAGATACGTTTGAGCAATTATTGCCTTTTTTTAGCAACATGTGTACTTTGTGAATTGCAAAAGTTAGATTTATGAATTATATTCCATTGTTTTACTAATATCTTAATTACATTTTGACATTCTATATTCTGACATAATGCTCGGCTTGAACAGGGTTTTCGAGATCAAGGGGACAAGGTTGATTTTTCTGGACCCTTACTATCTCAATCACATAGAGTGGATGAACTCCTGGAAAGACATGAGCGCCACATTCGACAGGCTGTTCGAAAATCATGGTTTCAAAGAGGTATACGCCCATGATGACAATAATCTCATCCATATATATGTTTTTGCAACATTTGTATTGTTTGTTATTTCAATCAATTAGAGGGTGCTTGCTTCTCAATTCTGCTGTATTATGCTTGAAAACATTCATGTGGCTAGGGGGCATTGAGGGGGAAAAAAAAAAAGAGTAAAAGATAAACCGACAATTAGACCATTGATTGAGGACGTTTAGTGAAGACATCATTCGCCATCATCTGCCATTATATTGGCCATAAGTAATATTCTTTATTTTTTTTCTCTTTTATAAAATACTGCTCCATGCAGATCTGGAGCAAAATGATTACTTGAACTACCCTGTACTTTCTTGATAAAGTTCCTGAAGCTTAATTACCAGCATGACTCATGTTATAATTATGTGTCATAGGTAAGAAACACGGAAAGTGATGATCATCAGAGATACATTGGCTTCTAAAAATTCTGTGCTGAGTAGATGCTTCCCTTTCTTCTTTAACTTGAGAAGTGACGGACCTCAGACAGATTGATAAGTTTTTTGAAAATCCCAGTCCTTAGGAGCTGACTCCAGCTTGTCATAGCTCACCAATCGGACCAAGAAGCTATCAGGCGAATAGAGTATGAGACAGAAGATTGGCGATGAATGAATTTTAGAAGCTACAAGTACATACGAAAAAGCATTGGAAGGGATAATGATGGTTCACTCTCTTTTTTTTTTTTATTCCAATTATTAGCATTAGTTTATTTATTTTTACTTTTAGCTTTATTCCTTTTGTATCAAATCTTCTCCCTTTTCTGTTCTTTTTCTTTCCTTAACGTGAGGTTTATCTCTGCAATTTTTCTTCGATACCATATCCAACAATATGTACATAGATAATATATCCAGAGTTAAAGTTTATAAGACCTGTGTTATGAGTTGTCTTTTTCTCCTGTACTCTGCATTACATCGCTTCCTTAATCAGGTTTTCTGAGAATTGGAAGCTTTTTCAGACAGATTTTGGCAGAGCATCGGCAGTGACAGGCCAAACAAATAACCTTAGAACTGGAGATGACTCTATTACCATTAAGCTAAAACTCATTGATGATAACAAAAGCTTTTAGTTTATTATTGATTTTGTACTGGCGGGGGGGAGGGGGGAGGGGGGAGGGGAGGGGAATTGCAGTGATGAAACAATTGCGCGCACTGTGCAGAGGGCAGCGCTCCTTCTGTTCTAGGTCCAGCTCAAATTCTACCATGGACTGAGCCCTTCTAACCCAAATTTTTAAATTCATTAAACTCAATCTGGAGTTTGGGCTTGGGTTCATTAATTGCTGAGAAAATTACATAGTGCACCATTTTAATTATGTTTCACGTTTTTTAAAAACACCATGATATATTTGTTTTTACATTTTTATGTTTTTTTTTTCATTTTAACAGTTGTTATACTGTTTAATTTGTTATATCCTTGTTTTTCTTCATTATTATGATAATCTAAATTATCGGTACTGTTTTTGTTTATGTTTGCTCATATTATCACATTTAGTTAAATTTTCGCTTATCTTTTTTGTTTTTGTTTCTTTTACTCACTTTCTCTCCCAAAAAAAAAAAAATGAAGAAGATGAAGATGAGATGCATGTGGGTTTTTCTTCAATTTGTTGCACACTTTTTTCATTAGCATAATAACCTAAATTATCAATATCGTTTCTGCTTTTGTTTGCCCATATCATCACGTTTAGCTATAATTTTACTTTTCTTCTTTGTTTTTGCTTCTTTCACTCATTTTCTTTCTCTCTAAAAAAATGAAAAGATGAAGAAAAAGAAAAAGATGAAAACGAGATACATGTAGGATTTTGTTTTTGTTTTCTAAGATCTATTAGTTGTTTTTGTTGCTTGTAATAAAAAATTATGAGTTTTTATGCATTTTAAATAAAAAAATAGTTAATAAATAAATATTTTGTAGTTAAAAATCAGTTATAAAGAGAGAAAAAATCGTGTTTGTTGAAGAATGAAAATGTGTTTACGTTATAATTTTTTTTTCTTTTTTTTGTTTATCGTTGGTTGCATCAATAAAAAGTAAATATAAAAAAAATATTTTTCTACAAAATGTTTTATGTATTTAATTTTAAATAATTTTAAATCAGTAATAAATCATTTATAACCTAATAATAAACCAAAATAAATTAGTAATAAATCATTTATAAATATTTTACCGTGTAAAAAGAACTAAATACAAATATCGTCTTTAAATTCGTTCTTTTTGTTTATCAATAGTTGTATCAATAAAAAATAAACATAAAATAAATATTTTTCTACAAACTATTTTCTGTATTTAATTTTTAACAATTTTAAATCAATCATAAACCATTTTGTAACCCAGTGATAAAACAAAATAAGACAATAATAAATAATTTGTAAACATTTTACTGTGTAAAAAAAATTAAACGTAAATATCGTCTTCAAAGTAAATAAAAAATTAACCATTTGTAAAACAATAATAAACAAAAAATAAATAAGAAATAAATCATTCGTATTTTACTGTGTAAAAATAACTAAACGCAAATATCGTTTTCAACCTCCAGCAACTCGATTTTCTTTTTCTTTTGTGATTGGTTTTGAGATCAAATGTATTCATTTTTAACTATTTTCATCTACAATATATCAAAACTCATCATTTTTTATTTTAAATAATAAAAAAAGTGTTAAAAATCATATTAAATATATTTTAGAGATAAAAACATAGGTAACGAATAACTATCTCTTTTTAAAATAGATTTGCAATCATATTCAATAAACTTGAGATGCAGCTAGAAAAAAAAAAGTTGAACCTATGTTTTTTTATTACGTCAATAAAAAATGGTGAATGAAGATTGATTTGCAATGTGTTTTGTTGATTTTGATCCATTAAGATTTTTCTCAAATTTGTCATCAAGATTGATTTATCATGAAAAAAACTTTAGCTTTTTTTTTTCTCAGTTTTGTTACAGATTTTTCAGGATTTGATGGAACTCTTTAAAGTAGGTAGTTTGGGGCATATGTTGAGAATGAATTTTTTTGAAAAAGAAGATTAATTAACATAAAATTGTTATTAGATGTTCGTAAGTAGATATTCTTGTACAAAACCCTTAATTGTTCTTCGAAGCAAAGTTATAAGGAAAAAAAAAAAAGAAATTATGAATTGATGCTGGGCTAATTGATACATGTACATGAAATTGCAGAGTTTGGTTTTTCAGTTTTATGAGATAAAATTGGGAAAATTCCAAGGATAAAACAGTAGTTGTAGATTCAATTTTCTGAGATATGGACACTTAGCTAAACCCAAAGATATCTAGTAATTAATTTTGCATGTGGTATGTCACATAACGTACGTTGTCATATTGCAATGTCGTTTCAAAGAAGAATTATTGTCCTAAATTGTTGTTGAGAGGACGCAATTAGGAGGAAGATTCCTCATTTATGTGTACAAACTACTTAACTGCAACTTCATCGCAAGAATCCTTCAATATCAATCAACATCTGCCTTTGCCTTGCAACCATCCATCAACATACACACAATTTAACGTTCACAACCCATTAAAGAGGGGCATTGCATGGGATCACTTCAATCAATTGGTTAACTATTATAAATATTTTGACTGAGATTTTCAAAAAAATTGGTTATATTGGTTGGTTTTTAAAAAAAAGGTAACAGAGTTAACCCAACTATGAGCACTTGATGTCAAATTAGTTCATGGGTGCCTTTTGTAATTGACCATTTGGAAGGACTCCGTCATTGTAAATGATAGGACTAGAAAGGGACCATTTTGGGTCACCGTGGCACTACCCCAAAAGAATATTGGATATGTTTGGCACTTTACCCTTAAATTTTTGACGGAGAGGAAGTTTGGTTTGGTCTACCCTTGGCCCCAACCAAAGGTCCATGGACATATATCATTACAATCACTCGGGCAACAGATTTGTCTACACAAATAATCTCAAAACGAGTTATTGTTTGGTGTAAGAGTGGCCCAGTACTTATCCCCTCCTTCATATTTATCCATAGCTTTTTCATATGGTGGCCATCCCCTCTAATATTTAATAATCTTGCGGTATTTATCCTAAGACTTTTTTTTAAGACTTGCTTTTTTTTTTCTTTTCTAAATTTTTTTTTTTTTTTGTATTAAAAGGGATTCAAAAAGCACTTCAAAAATTTTTAAATAAATATAACTTTATAATATAATATACTTGACCGTTTAAGATATAAATACTTGAATATGTATTGTCAGAATTCAAATACTATATTATATTATTCAAATTGGTTGTTTGATTATATCCATTTAAGAGGAAATAAAATATATTATCTGTTTTTATTATAAAATAATTAAATAATATTAGTAGTAAATATGCAGATTTTATAAATATCACTTTCGTCTTGTGCAGTATATATAATATTTTTATTAATAAATTTTTGACATAGTAATATTAAAGTAATACCAAATTTTTATTGTAAATTTAATTTGACTCAAAATCAAATTAACTTAGAAAAATAAATTATTTTGTGAGATTGGGTAAGTTGATTGAAAATATTGACTATTGAGTAATTTTTTTTTTTTATATATCTTATATCTAGGAACATGTGGTAAGAGATAATTAATATAAGAAGTGGGTTCTCTAACCAGGACACTATGGAATAAAAAAACTTATCTTAAACATAATTACCTTAACAAACATATGACAAATGATTTACTCTTTTCTTTTGGTTTTTAAATATCAAAGTTACAAGAGAGTCTAAAATTAATAAAATACAATGAATATATGTTATCTCTTTATATATTTATTTAATAGTATAATGATATATAAAATAATTAATAAGTTAATTATTAAAATATATAAATGTTTATATTATCATTTAATTAATTAAATATATATCCACATTATAGATAAATTTTTAGGTGTCTAAAGATAAAATAATTTACTGTTTTTATATTACACTCTTTCCATAGCATTGAAATCAAAATATCTCTATCTCTACTCATGTGTGATACATGAAGTGATTATAATCACCTCTTGAGTCTAGCTAATCTTGATAATCACATAAGAGCAGCAAGTTCCATTTTATCCCTGATCATAACCCTTGAAAGGTTGCCACGTCGATCCTGGAAAAATATAGATAGCCCACGATACGGTCCACGTTAGTAATTGCTTCGTATGTTGGCTTCCTTCCTTGTTCCCTTGTACAAGATACGTATAATACACGTGATGACAAGTATTTTTACTTTACGTAACTGCTCAACGAACTCAATCAGTCACAAATGCCCCATTTATTCTCTTTTTTGTTTAAATGATTGGAGACAGTGGAGGATTTACACTATTAATATCATATTATTATATTGTTTGATTGATCCCCAATTTTTATTTATTAGAGTACCCTCATTAATTTACTTTTCATGTCAATATTTTTGCATTTTTACTATAGATAAATAATTAATTTAATTAAAATAAAAATTCATATATCAATGTTTTCAAAATTATATTGAATTGATCAATTAAATTAGTAAAATTAAAAATTAGTTATTCAAAAAACTAGTTAAAATCGAAAAAGAATTGATTTAAATAAAAAAATCAACTAAAATTATAAATAAATCAAATCAATTTAATATAAAACTCATGAACAAATTTATAAATTTAAAAATTATATTATTTTGTTTAAAATTTAAATTTTAAAAATAAATTTTATTATTTTATGATATTATATAATTTTTATTTTTTTAATATTATTTTTAAAAAATATTTTATTGAATCAAACTAATTAAATTAATCAAATTAAAAATTAGCGAGTCCATCTAATTCATTTAACCTCTAATAAACATATAAAGTGTTTTTAAATTGCGAGGTCATGACATGAAAGCCGAGGGAGCGTTGGCGCGCATGCGTAGTGTACAGTCACTTTAGGACTTGCCAAGAGCATAATTCATATGATATGGCAATGGTATAGATCGAAGACACGAGATCTGCGGGGAACTCTCGTGTACTCCGATGGACCACAGTGTCCCGCTGAATCTATCACTCAATAATTCATCAACCCGTTTGATTTGTCAGCCAATTGATGCAAATGGACCCCAAGATGGGGTCAAGTGTCCTTCTCTTGCTCTATCCATTAACCTTCTTTTTTTTCTTTTTTTTTTTTGGGTATGAGAAAAGAAGACAAGATAGTTGATATTTAAGCAAAAATGGTGATTTAGACAAAGTGGGACCACGTGAGTATTCTGCAATGATGTCTAGGTCCAACGCACGTTAGGGGTAGTCACTACACTTGCACTGCTCTTTTTTTTTTTTTTTTTCTTTAACAGGAAAAATGTTCAAGTAGGGTCCCATCTCATCTCATCTGATGCGATGCAATTCTCTTTCTCAGCAGACAAGAAAAGCCTTGAGATAGATATAATTTCACTAGCGACTTGATTAGCGATTTCTGGATGCACTAAGCGACAAGGCGTCTGGGCACGTTACCTGATGACGAAGAGAAACTTCCAGAAACAACATGAATGACTATCCACACAGTCTAGTAGCAGGACTCGTTAACTCATTAATCACGTGATTAAGGAGATCTGATTCATAATTTTGAATTTACTTCCTCCATTCAAATTTTTATCATATTATAATGCATGACATTTTAAAATTTATCTTAATTATTTTTTTAATTATATATTTTCTTTTTTATAATAATTATTTCTTTATAAAATACATAATAATTTATAAAAATATTTAATTAAAAGTAATATAATCTCTTATTTATATGATAATATTTATTAAATATAATTTTTAATATATATGTAAAAATATTAAATAATATCTATTGTGGAATAAATTAGGTAATTCTTAAAATTCTCTTGATTCGTGCTCTATATTTTTCAACACAATATATATATATATATATTCCTTAACGATTTGAAGAATTATTATATTATACTTTTATATGTTTAAATTAATTTTGATTTATATATTTATTAAAATTATTTTTTGAAAATATTTTTAATTATTTAAAAATTAAAAAAATATAAAACTTTTGAAAATATGTGATTTCAAAAATTTATGTTATACAGATGAAATATTTTTTATATCATTTATTAAAATTAAAATTTATTTCACATATAAATTAAAGTTATCTATTCAATATTTTGATATTATATTATTATTTAATACAAAAAATTAAATATTTGCAATTATTTTAATTTTAATTGTCATCAACATAAGATAAAATAAAGTAAAAGACTTTAAAATTTAAAAAATTAAAATAATGAAATAAAAATAATTGAGAGTGAATTTGATTTAATTAATTGATTTTTTATTTTGTCAAAATTGGTTTTGAAAAAAAAATATCAATTCATCTATTTCTTTTGAAATATGATTTTAAAAACCAAATTATAAAAAAAATTGGAAAGTAGATTTGAGAAACATACCCTCAAAGATGCCCTGATAATTCAAAACCAACCGAAAGTAGCCTAGAGCAATTAAATTCCAACTATTTTCGTTAACTTAATTTCCTTTCCCACGCTGCCATAACGTACATGACATATAAAAGAGAGCAAATGCGATGTCCGCAACCGGACAATTCCATTTCCTTAAAACAGTTATCAGGCATTATCATGTTTCATCCTGCCGTTATTTATCCTTTTGTTCTCGCGGCTGCAAAGAATAAATATAACACCTTTTCTGTTTTTCTATGTTTATTTTTTTAGGGCTATACATTTAAATTAAAAAATAATTAAAATTAATATTAATTAATATATTTTTATTTATTTTTAATTAAAAATTTATATTAATAAAAATATAATAATAAAAATAATTTTAAAAAATAAATAATTAGTATTATATTAATAATATAAAATAACAATTATATTAAAATAATTTTTTAAAGCATTTAATGTTATGAGATAGAAAAATTAATTTAAAATAATAATTTTTAACATAATTTATTTTAAAATATTAATAAAATCGAATTAAATTAAATTTTTTTATTTTAGATAACATGATAATTAAAAAAAATCTGATGTAATAAAGCCACGTGGACAGAAAAAGAAAAGACGACACGCACGTACAAAGGCATCCATAACCAGAAGTAGAACCAGAGCCAGCCAGCCAAAACCAAAAATTTAGGTGGGTGCAAAAAGACGGAGTATTGCATTTTTCCTTTTCAGTCCACTATCGCTTCTCTTCCTTTCTTTCTTCATCCATACCGTACCAATTATTATATATCAAACCAAATTTCTGAATTTCTCCTCTCAAAAAGAAAAAAAGATTCCAATTCCATCGTCATTTGCACCTTGATCCCCCCACTCTCACACTTCCTCCCCTTGCACACATTCACTTCAATTTTAACTTTAATCTAAATTTGGATCATAATATGTTATAGCAATTGCCCATTGTAATTGAGCCTTTTTTTTCCCACCCGGGAAGAAGCTTCGTGCTCATTCTGGTTAATTATTCAATTGATTCTGTAACCGACTTTTCCTTTTACCAATTTTTCAATATTGGAGAAAATTGGTATCTGTTATGATGTGTTGAGGCCAGTTTTCATCTGATCGGCGGTATTCCGATTCAACGGTTTGGATCCTATCGGCGGAGAAACAGCGCCATCAGATGGCGCTGTTCAGACGCTTCTTTTACCGCAAGCCGCCGGATCGCCTTCTCGAGATCTCCGAGAGAGTTTATGGTATAATTTTATTTTGCATTTGCTCATTTCCGATTTCTAAATTATTTTTTTTTCCTTTCCAATTCTCACCTTTCATTTCCTAACTTTGCCTGATCGCCGCTCGAGCTCAATTACGTTTTAAAATTCCTTTGATTTAGGTTTTGGAAGCTTGATTGTTGAATCTGCAATGCTTTTAGCTCAATTAGGTTTTTGAATTTTTTTTAAGAGCTCCATTATCGCAAATGCAGCTCAATTAGTTTTTACGATTCCTTTGATAATTTAGGTTTTACTAGCTCAAAAATCGCAGTGAAGCTTCATTTCTGACCTATTTTTGCTTTTTTTTTTTGTTTGTTTCTATTGTATTCTAGTGTTTGACTGTTGCTTCTCCACCGACGTGTTGGAAGAGGATGAGTACAAAGTGTACTTGGGCGGCATTGTGGCGCAACTGCAGGATCATTTTCCTGATGCTTCCTTCATGGTGTTTAATTTCAGAGAAGGAGATAGGCGGAGCCAAATCTCAGATATATTGTCTCAATATGACATGACAGTCATGGATTACCCACGTCAATACGAAGGCTGTCCCATGCTTTCACTGGAGATGATCCACCACTTTCTTAGGTCTAGTGAGAGCTGGTTGTCCTTGGAGGGGCAGCAAAATGTGTTGTTAATGCATTGCGAAAGAGGGGGATGGCCTGTGCTTGCATTTATGCTTGCGGGCCTATTGTTGTATCGGAAACAGTACAATGGGGAGCTGAAGACTCTTGAAATGGTGTACAAGCAAGCACCTAAAGAGTTCTTGCACCTTTTATCTCCTTTAAATCCACAGTCTTCTCAACTGAGATATCTTCAGTACATTTCTAAGAGAAATTTTGGTTCTGATTGGCCTCCATCTGATACGCCTTTGATTTTAGATTGTCTGATGCTTAGGACCCTTCCCTTGTTTGATGGGGGAAAGGGTTGTAGGCCAGTTGTGCGTGTTTATGGTCAGGATGCTTCGAAACCAGCCAATAGAACTTCTAAGCTTCTGTTCTCTACTTCAAAAACTAGAAAACATGTTCGGCACTACTTACAGGTATAGCTTGAGTTGTTCATATAATTGAAAATGAAAATTGAGTTAGTTATCTTTCTAGGTGTTCTTATGAGTTTTAGTTGCAGGAAGAATGTAGGCTGGTGAAAATAGACATACGGTGTCGTGTTCAAGGGGATGTTGTTCTCGAATGCATCCATTTGGATGACGATCTTATTCGTGAGGAGATGGTTTTTAGAGTTATGTTTCATACAGCATTTGTCAGAGCAAATATTTTGATGCTCTCTCGTGATGACATTGACACTCTGTGGGATGCCAAGGACCAATTTCCTAAGGACTTCAAGGCAGAGGTAGGTTTTTGTCATTCCTTTGTTGAACTTTTTTTTTTTTTTTGAAGCTGCAGGAGTTGAATGCATACTCATATCTGTATCAGGTACTTTTTGCGGATGGTGATGCTGTTGTGCCTCTCAAAGCAGTTGTGGCAAGCGAGGATGGGAATGAGTTAGAAAGCGCTTCACCTGAGGAGTTTTTTGAGGCTGAAGAGATATTTAGCAATGCGTTGGATGTTCAGGAAGCAAAGAGTGACAATGATGCTCATGTGGACCGCGACAACATGTCAGTTGATATGGAACATAAAGAAGTCTTTAGGGATACCTTTGATGATTTGAGTCTCAAAGAGGGTGGCAAAATTGATTTCAATGTTGATGCAGTAAAGGACATAGCTGTGGATGATGTACAGTACAAGGTGGATGACAAGGTGGATCATGATCTTCAAGCAGTGAAAGACATAACTGTGGATGATGGGGATGTCAAGCTAGATTCCATGGTTATTGCTGTTGATACGTTGAGAAATGAGACGATAAAGGAAGTGACTGAAGCCGTGATTGGAGAATTCAAAGATATTGATGCTAAAGCTAAAGTAGGAAACAATACCACGGAGATGTTAGAATCCATGCTTCCACAGCTAAAATTAGGTGTTGATGTGGGCAGGCAGAAACCTGAGAAGGCAATGCGACCTTCCCCTAGGATACAACCAATATCTAATACAAAATCTGTTGTTGTAGATTCCACTGTAGTGAAACAAAAAATCAAAAAACTTGAGCCTCAGGGAATGGGAACCAATGGGAAACAAACAACGCCAAGTACTGTACCTCGATGGGTTCCCCCTAATAAAGCTCCTTTTGCCAATTCAATACATGTAGCACATCCGCCATCTAGATATAATAGTGCACCGCCTGCTCTTGCTTTTTATTCTTCCCCAGAGGATTCTAATGTGGATGCCCAGGCAAAGGCTCCTTCTGATACCGCTATTCCTACAGATTTAGCTTCAAATGAGCTTACTTTTCCTTCAGTTGTATTACCACTTTCTGGCTCGACAAAAGCTGTGCCTCCTTGTCCTCCACCACCCCCACCACCGCCTCATTCAAACAATATATTTCCTTCCAAGATGGCAGTTAAAGCTCCACCTCCACCCCCACCCCCACCCCCACTTTCCACATCATTTAGTAGGCAGAATATTGAGATAGTTTCATTGCATACATCTCCTCCACCACCTCCTCCTCCTCCTCCCTCCCTATCTAATAGGCACAATGTTGGAATGGTGTTGCCTCCTGCACCTCCTCCACCCCCTTGGAAGTCTGTGTATTCAAGTGCACTTGTTTCAACTTCCAGTTACCCACCATCACCATCACCATCACCACCGCCACCGCCACCACCTCCCCCTCCTCATTCTGTTGGTTTGTCAGCATTTCCAAAGGTTGGTATAGTAGGAATTCCACCTCCTCCACCCCCTCCCTCCCCTCCACCTATGTCTGGTACTACTTTTCTTCATCCTGCTCGAGGTGTTCCAACCCCCCTTCCTCCCACTCCTTTTCATGGACCACCACCCCCACCACCACCACCACCTTTATTACCAGGATGCGGAGCTCTGCTGCTTTCACCATCTCCATTGCCAAGTGGGGCTCCAACTCCACCACCACCCTCACTCTCACCAACTTCACACAGAGGTGCCCCACCCCCTCCACCACCACCTCCAATGAGTGTTGCTTCTCCTCTGCCACCTCCTCCCTTGCATGGGGCCCCATCTCGGCCACCTCCACCCCCACCTCCACCAGTCCATGGAGCACCAACACCGCCACCTCCACCAGTCCGTGGAGCACCACCACTTCCACCAGTCCGTGGAGCACCACCACCGCCGCCACCGCCACCAGGACGTGGAGCGCTGCCACCACCACCTCCACCAGGACGCAGAGGACCGCCACCAGCGCCACCCATGAGGGGAGGCCCACCTCCTCCTGGAGGCCGTGTTCCTGGTCCTCCTGCTCCACCCGGACTTCCAGGTGGTGGACCCCCTCCACCTCCACCAATTGGTGCCAAAGGAGCTGCAACTGATACAAGAGGCCTTGCTTCAGGCAGAGGGCGTGGGTTTCCACGTTCTTTAGGGGTCGGTTCAGCTGCTGCAGCGCCTAGAAGATCATCTTTAAAGCCTTTGCATTGGAGCAAGGTAACCAGGGCATTGCAAGGAAGTTTGTGGGAAGAGCTGCAAAGGCATGGGGAGCATCAAATGTATTGTAACTTTTCTTATTTTCTTTTAGAATCAGTAATGAGTTATTCAGCCATTATTTTCCTGAAATTGAAAACGACTCAATGTGCCTTACTGGTTTATGTTTAGTACCTTTCCTTCAGTTGCCGATGTTTCATTCTTATGCTGTAGTGCACCGGAATTTGATGTGTCAGAGTTAGAGAGCCTTTTCTCTGCAACAGTCCCCAAATCTGCTGATTCAGGAGGTAAAGCTGGAGGAAAACGCAAGTCTGTTGGATCAAAAACTGACAAAGTTCACCTGGTATTTAATGCTTTCCTCAGGAAATTTGTTTAAAAAAAAAATTAATTTTTTATGTGAAGCATTTTGTACTCATGCTAGGTTGTGCTGCTTTTTTTCTTTTTTTTTTCCTTCTTGCAATCCTTTTCCTTATCATATTGTTTAAGAAGTCAATTTCTTAGGAAGAAGATTCATTTTAATTCAACCTTGAGAAGACATGCATCACTTATACATCAATTGTCCTGTACGTATTCTTTGTATGGGCAAGATATTGTGATAAATGATTCTGAAATTGGTTCTTCTTCATTATTTAGCTTTTTGATTAATATCCATCTCACGTCCGTAGTAGTCCAATGCTAGGACAGACAACATACAACATGCATCACCGATAGAGAAGAAAAGTATGAATGTGCAGTTTAATTCATTTAATGTTATTTTTTATTGCAAACTGGGATTTAATTTGATTTGAATCAATGTGAATAGTTTATTTCTTAATATTTGAATAAGAGTAGTCCTGCTGAGAAGTGAGAAAAGTTTTAGTCTTTTGGCTGATAAGGCACTTTGTGATTGCTGATCACATCTGTGATATATGCAATGTGTGTGCAAGTTCTGTTAGTAATATATCAAATACTATTCCT
This sequence comes from Omphalea diandra, assembly GCA_949677035.1. Lineage (NCBI taxonomy): Eukaryota > Viridiplantae > Streptophyta > Magnoliopsida > Malpighiales > Euphorbiaceae > Omphalea > Omphalea diandra. The sequence goes on from CATIWR010300738.1 coordinate 38,280, forward strand.
ATTAAGTTCTGACTGCTATTACAGGAACACCTAAGGTTGAATACATAGTATTAAGTGCTAGATTGGACAAGTTAATAGCAATAACTTGGGTTGAAGCTGTTGTAAGAAAGAGTGTTATTTTAAACGTCTCATGGGGCCAATGCAGAGGAATGGAGGACAAAAAAGATTTATATAGCATACTAATTTGAGATTAAGCTGAGTTGAGTGTCAATTGTCAATATGTTGTATTAACATGTAAATAAAATGGCAAAGTAATGCGCGTCAAGCTGTTATCGCTCTGTTACACAAAAATTTTTCCTTGATGAAAATTCTTAAAATGGAGCTCCGGTAATATATTCATGATGATGATGATTCTCATTTCTTAAATGGAGCTCTTTTTATAGATTCACGATGATGATGATTCTCATTCTCTGATATCTTGCATATGAATTTTGCCACTTTATAGATTAATTTTGTGTTGCTCATTGCAGATTGACCTGAGGAGGGCTAATAACACTGAAATTATGCTGACGAAAGTTAAGATGCCACTGTCTGACATGATGGTAAAAGCTCTTATATTGGTTAGAGTTTTTTATTTTTATTTTTATTTTTTATGGTGGACATAGGCAGGAGATTCCCGTTCTTGAGATATCAAATTTTTGAGTGTTAAAAAATGCATGCTTTGGGATGATAACATATGATGCGCGTGTACTTTAATGAAGAGGAAAACCACCTTTAAGCTAATTATTCTATTTTGAAGCACTTAATAGTAGCTCTTAATGCTTACTTTCCCGAGGCTTATGAAATGGGATTTGTCATAATCAACCAGCGCTATCAGTTTTGTTGACCTTGGAGTATATTCTTCCACATCTAGTATTTCCTATATACTAGAGAGGATTGGTGAGTTTTTGTAAATTGGAAAATATGATTGGTTCTAGGATGTGAAATTGGGACTTAAAAAACTTAAGTGTTGCTTAACGGCTTTGATCAACCATAATAGGGATATTAGGGAAGCTTGTATTATCGGGGTGAACTTTTGGAAGTATGCAAATTTGATTATGATATCTTCATATCTTAATATTTAGCCTAGCATTTTCAAATTTATTATTTTCAGCTGTGAGAAAAATTATGTCATTATATTGCATATGTGCCCGTCTTTTTCTTGTTATTCTAGGTATAGGTTTTCCACATTTTATTTATTGTTATTCTTTGGTTTAATTTGGAACACCAGTGCTTTATTCTTTATTTATTTTTTTTAAATTAAAGGTTATTGTATCACATATGGCTTTATTTCTGCCTGCATGTTTTCAGGCTGCAGTTCTAGCAATGGATGAGTCAGTATTAGAGACTGATCAAGTGGAAAATCTTATAAAATTCTGTCCTACTAAGGAAGAGATGGAACTTCTCAAGGTGAAGCTCTGAGTAAATAGTGATTACCTTTTAAATTTCTTAGCTATGCTTATGATATTTATATTAGCTATTAATTCTCAAGATCAATTTAAATGTTTGATTATGAATTGTTTTTACATAATAGGGCTACACTGGCGACAAGGAGAATTTGGGAAAGTGTGAACAGGTCTGCAAGATTTACATATTGCTGCATTTTGTAATTGGCCAAATTTCAATGAAATTCAGTCGTGAGAGTTTTGTCAACTGTTGCACTTTGGTTATTTGAACTGCTGGGGATATTTAATTATGTTTGTGCACTTACACATTTGCTTGTATTCTGAAACTTAAACTGATATTCACTTGGTTATTTGCAATTCTGAATTATGGTTACTTACGAGTCATTTGTCTGACTGTTTTTTAGTTTTTATTTTATTGAATAACACTCCTTTGTATTATTCAGTAAATGGGCTCACCTAATTTGGGATATATCCATATATCTTGAATGTGACCTTGTATATTTCTTTCTTCATTTTTAAATAATTAACTTCTATTTTCAATTTGTATTATCAGTGAGGAAAGAGCTGCTTGAAATCAATATAAACATGCCATCTAGGAAACTTTGTTTTGCCTTTAATGTTTAAGCCTAAGTTAAGAGCTGGAGAAGTTGTGTAGGCTAAAGTGAAGAACCAAATTGTGGACCTTCTGGAAAGGATAAAAGAGAATTTTTTTTTTTTTTTGTTTGAAGGAATAGTTAATAAACTTTGTATTGAGGTGCAACTGTTGTGCTTGCTGATATGGCTAGTTTTAGGGTTGTAGAAAGGTGGAAGAGAGTAGTTTAGCATGAAAAAGCATTTTAGAAGTGGAAATGTGAAAGATCATTAGGTAGTAGGATGTTAGTTATGAGGATGTAAATTTTGGTTTCAATACATGAAATCTAGCTTCCTTCAAACTATCTTCTTCCTTGACAGAAAAGATGGTTCGAAGGAGAAAAAGGTAGAATATAAACCATCTTTCAACAAGTTAGGCAGTTCTGAAATAGTCCGTAAGCAGAACAAAGGACCACCCTGAGATCTGTGCCTCCTTCATTGAAAGGAATGCATTCTTTAGGGTGCTACCTATATGCTCACAACTTGAGGTTTTCTTGATGTTGGGTAGTTTTGGTTTTTGTTCTCTTCTTTCCAAGAGATTTCTGATTAGATTGTATGCTGAAGGTTAGTTTCAGTGGTGAAAACTTTAGTAATCATGATCGAGTTTATTACTAGATCTGAACTTCTGAGTGCAGACAAGTAGAACATTGAGGACTAGGATAAGCTAGTGTGTTGTGTTCTTCTTTTGCCTTTAAGAATCCTTTTGCTAGATAAAAGGCTAATCTGAGTTAGGTCCAGAGAAGTTCAACTTTTTTGTGTGAAGTGCTGTTCCTAGGACATGAATCCATGTCGTGTTATGTGGCTGTATGAGAGGTGATCATTGCAAACAATGCTCCTTTCCAATGTATATGTCCAAATGTATTATTTAGAGTGCATTTGGTTTAAATGACAATGATGGAGCTTCTTGATGATCAGAATAGTGAAATATAGATCAAATAGGTGATTGGAATAATATAGTGTAAGTTGCAGTTTTTATTTCATATTTTAGGGGTTATATGAGGGATTTGGGAGGGCACGGTGGAATTCAGGAAAAGGATGAAATGGAGTTTTGACATCTGACTTAATCATGTATTGTTAGTTAATTTGATTACTAGAAGAGGGCCACTCCTAAATTAGGTGGCTGAGGACGTTGCAGTGTATGGTGACAATAGTACACAGTAGACCTATATGTTAGAATTTATAGCATTTGTTTCCAGTTTTCTGTTGTTCTATAAGGCATTGACATGATTCATAAAACTTTGATATTGTGTGTTGGATGTGCTGGATAGACTGAATGCTTATCTTATTGCAACTTTATTTGATTTTTTGGAAAAAATTATTCCATGTCATTTATACCATACCTTTGATATACAGTATTTTCTGGAGCTGATGAAGGTTCCTCGTGTTGAGTCAAAATTGAGAGTATTTTCTTTCAAGATTCAGTTCGGCTCTCAGGTTTGGCGGTATCTGCATTGTTAGTCTGATTTGATAAATAATAATTCTCTCAAGTTGTTTTTCCCCTTTGTGTTGCCACCAAATTGTCTTATTTTGGCCTCTTTCTCAGATATCAGAATTTAAGAAGAGCTTAAACACGGTAAACTCTGCTTGTGATGAGGTATGACACAAATGATAACGGACCCTTCCCTTACAGATTGCTCCGTTCTTTTGATCCTTATTCTTTTTGATCTGTTAATTAGGTACGGAGTTCTCTCAAGTTGAAAGAAATTATGAAGACGATTCTTTATTTGGGGAATACATTGAATCAGGGAACTGCAAGGGGTGAGTAAATATTGGATACTCTTTTAAATCAGAAGGCAATTTGTTGATTTATATGTTTTGCCTTACTCTGCTGAAATTTTTAGCATGATCAGCTTTAAATTTGAAAGTGTCCGCCATTCTCTTTCTCTTGCTTTATCTACTTTATGGATACCAGTTTATGTTCCTTAGATGGTAGATTGTGCTGTATCCTGAGACAACATTTTCTCTTGTGGGGGTATTATAGAATGCATGGGGTACTGCAATTTGTTCTCCCGATCCACATCCTTGGTTTGCTAAATGTTCGAATCATTTCTTTAAGTTTGTAGTTTGAAAGTGTTTTGGAATTTCTTGTCTCAGATTAAAGTTTAATTTGGCTGTTGAAGAATGACCGCAATTTGATGGTTGGGGTTAGAGGTGGCAAATGAATTGGATTAGGTCATTTTTGGGTCATGTTGCTTTCATGTCACTCAAGTTTCGGGCAAGTTTGGGTCACCTATTGGGTTTGCATACATAAAGGATTTCAGGTTGGGTTGGGTTGCGTAATTTGTTATTCACTTTTTTAAAATATATTTTTAAAATGTCTATTTGGATATTCTATTATTTATGCAATATTTTTTTATAATTCGTTAAGAAAAAAATATTTTTTCTAAAAAATTAAGCAGATAAATTTTTCATAAACAGAACTTGATTAAAAATTTGTATTTTCATTAAATGCTTAATAAATTAAATATAATTTATTTTTTTTTAAGTAAATGACTATATATAATGAAAACGAGCAATTGAATTAAGTTCATATGTAATTTAAAATAAAGCTAATATTTTAAAATTTTTAAATAAATTTAAAATGTTTTTAGTACTTTTAAATCAGGTCATTTGGATTGACCCATCGGTCGGTTCAAAATTAGGTTGGATTTGACCGGAAATTTTTGGGTTTCCTTCTGTCTTTGGGTTGGATCAGAAACTGTGACCTTTAGTTTGGATTCTTATTTACACTTATTGTAATGTGGTGGTTGTTATCTAGTGATCAAAATTTTTGTTTGAGGTGACAACTCAAAAATATGTTCGTAACTGCAATGAAATTGACACAGTATCAAATACTTGCGATTTGTACAGGTTCAGCAATTGGATTTAAGTTGGATAGTCTTTTAAAACTCACTGATACCCGTGCTTCTAATAACAAGATGACCCTTATGCATTACCTTTGCAAGGTATGTCTAGTGGTCTATTTATTTATTTATTTGTTTGTTTAGTTATTAAATGCATTCAAAAGCTTGTTCTTTGGACCAATTCTTAGATTGCTATTTTGAATTTTGTCGATATAGGGAATGTGGAAGAAATTAAAGATATATACCTTATCTACAAGTGTGTGAAAAATGATTTTTTCTTCCTCAGTACAATCCTTGAAGTTTCAAAGGATAATTGGAACAGAACTATGACTTTACCTTTCTGAGTTTGAATTTGGGAATTATGAACTTACTAAAATCAGGTCAATACTAGAAAATACATTACTATCCCAGAAATGTATTTCTGAGTGAATTTTGGAATTATGAACTTGTACCTGTGAATTTTGCATTTCTGAGTTTGAAAGAGATGTAATTTGGAAACTTATTGTTTTTAATTATCAAATTTTTGCTGAATACAAAAGGTGATGGATCTCATAACACTCCAAGTCACCATGTGATGTAGAATTCACATTCTAACACCTAAAATATGTTTTCAATTATGCCTTTGGGGGCTACAACCATATGGAGAGAAAATTAGACTATGAAGTTATAAAACATAAAATTACTTATTAAGTTTCCGACTAAAAGAATATCAACAATTATTAAGAAGCTCACCTCTTGAAGACAAACTTAGGTCACGGTTAGGACTCAGGCTACACTGATGGGGAGGGATATTAACTACACCTGGACATGCTATTTATTGGAATCTCTCTTTGAAATTTAAAGGGTTGTACTGAGGATACTCAGTGAAAATCATGAATAGTGACACTTAAATAGTCCTGAATGCCAACATGCTTTGATTCTTTAATTGGTTCAATGCTATGTTCTAATTTCAGCTGAGCTGACCATTCCAGTGCACTGTGTTTAGTGAAAGTGAAATAACATGAGCTTACTTGCTATGTTTGCTTCAAATTCAACTTGAATTTGTATTGGATGCTGATGTCCTACTGAAGCATTTGGCACAATTCTCATAAAAAGGGAAGTGAATACTTCTCAGTTTAGCTCACTGTCATGGGATGGCTGTGTAATGAGAAGCTACAAAGGGTCATTAATGGTCTCTCTCAGTTAATGTTCATCTTTGTTGCTTGCTGCTGATATTTTTGGCTATTCTGAAGTTCAAACATTAAGGAGCAATTGCAATTTCATGTTCACTCTCAGAAACTTGCAGCAATTCCATCGTTGACAGCGCTTCTAGACTTTCACCTGGACCTTGTTAGCCTTGAAGCTGCATCTAAGGTTTCAATTGGTTTTAAATTGTGAAGCTGCATCTAAGGTTTCATTTGGTTTTAAATTGTGAACATTCAATAACTATTGTCAGATTTTATTTAGAATCAGAACTTGGCTTCTTGCAGATACAATTAAAGTCTTTGGCAGAAGAAATGCAAGCTATAATCAAGGGACTAGAAAAGGTGAAACAGGAGCGGGCAGCATCAGAAAATGATGGTCCTGTATCAGAAGTTTTCCGTAAGGTATTGTCTTTTATTTTTTCTCCCCACAAGTTGAAGTTGTGCTATTATAATTTATTATGATTATTCACTGTTTGGTGGGTTTAGACTCGGTGTCAGTTTTCTTATACTGAAGAGATTAGCTTAATATTTTTTTGTCCCTTTGTGAAGGTTAATCAACATAACTATAGTCTTTTATGAGAATAGCATTTTTGCTTTGTGTGAGAACTTGTTAAAGTGCTTAGATGATCTGCTGCCTTCTTATTTTTCGTGGTGTTCCGGAATAAAATAGTTCTCTGAGGAGGGTAGAGACTGACAAGAGGATAGGTTAGATTGTAGAAAAAATACATCTGATTGCATGTGTGCAACTTTTATGTAGGTATCTGCTTAGAATTTAATTAAAATATTGCCTTAGTTATAAAATATTATGGTTATAAAGCATCTTTCTGCCTCATGGAATCTCCCTTTGATAATGTAAAATCGTAACCTTTATATGCTACAAGTAAATTTATAAATTCAGATTTTATTTTGTTTTTGGAAACATTTTCTAGGGACTGACATTTTTGTGCCAATTTTTAGACGTTAAAAGAATTCATTTCTCTTGCCGAGACAGAAGTGGCTTCTGTGACAAATCTATACTCTGTTGTGGTAATTTTCCTTGTATTCCTTTTAAACATTGTTTAATAACATCCACTATTTCATGATAGTCATATCAATTGTTGTTCCATGGTGTACAGGGTAGAAATGCAGATGCACTTGCACTATATTTCGGTGAGGATCCTGTTCGTTGCCCATTTGAGCAAGGTAAGTTTTGTGTTTTGCACAGTTGTAACTAATTTCTGTTTATCTATACAGTTGTCATTAGAGTTTCTAGCATTGCTATATGGGAGTATGTGTACAATGGTGAATGTTGAATCTATGATAGCGTATGTAGAGTGATGAATGTTTATCGGACCATAGGAGTTAACATGTAGTTCATGAAATTTGGGGCAATTTCATTGATTGGCCAGCATGAGGGAAGTATATGAGCATTATCATGTAATTTATTCTACTCATAATAGTTCTGGAGATAGGCTTCAGTAGTTATTTTAATGTGGTGGGAAATAATCCTTAAAAAGGACAAGGGATAACAGAAACAAGACTTTCAGTTCTCTAATATTTTCCTAGCTTAGACTTTAGTTGATAACGTATGTTGTTGAGACACTTAATTAGCTTAACGCTGTAATGAACAATGCAGTTATCGCCACTCTATTAAATTTTGTGAGGTTATTTCGGAAAGCACATGAAGAAAATTTGAAACAGGCTGAATTGGAAAAGAAGAAAACTGAGAAGGCAGCTGAAATGGAAAAGGCGAAGGGAATTAATCTTACTAAGGAGAGTGGGAAATAACTGTGAATTGAATTTTTTCCTTCCCCTACATGGTAGTTTGAGCTCCCCTGCCAAAGCGATTTTTGCTGCAATGTTTTTAATCCAGTGACAGCAAAAATTGCTGCTGCAGATTGGTCATTTTATCCAGTTTTCAGCTCCAATATTCTCCAATTGTGTGATAAGCCTCTGAGCTGATGTAGGCAAAAGGTAAAAAGACTATTCCTCGAGGCTTGTAGAGCTTAGACCATGCAAAAGGCTCATTCAATGAGATGATGATGATGATCAGTGAGTTCAACATATTAGATGTTACATGGATCAAATTTTGTTAAATTGAGCTGTTACATGTGCTGGCGTGGCAAATGTTCTTTGCACAATTTATTAAGCTGATGGATGTGGCCCTTCTGGTGGTGTTGTCGGAAGAAATTTTGTAGTCTTGATCAATCCTTTGCTACAACGGCTGATAGGTGATTCGGGTTTCAGGTTTCGTCATTGGCTTGGCAGAATTTTTTCAGCACCAACAGGGCGAATGCCTTGGGCAATGTAAAGCGCAAAGCTCCTTTAGCTCATCTGTACCATGAAACCATGTACAAAGCTCTAACCTTTCCCTAACATTAGATTCAATTCTTTATTTTGTAACATATAGGTATGGTTTTTCCTCCCTTTGTAGCCTTTTTTCCAATTGAAATTTTGACCTAACCCACCTCCGAAATAAGTTGTATAGATGTTCAGTTTCGGATAGAGCAATTAGAAGATAGGTTGCATTTAGTGTAATTGTAATATATGATGGAAATATAGGTTGCAGATTGAAAATCTCTTGTTTCTTGTGGTGAAATTGCCCAGTTTCTTTTTTCAGATTGTCTTGGTTTATATATTTCTTTCTTAACTCAATGTTTCTTTTTCACCTTCCTTGTCTTTGGATGGATGTTTCAAAAAAAAAAAAAAAAAAAAAAAATTCATTAATTGAACGTGGGTTTGAAATGAAATATGTGGAAAGTGGATGTCGAATTTATCATTAAATGAGTGACTAACTTTCATCTTATTAGGCAATTTGAACCAATTCGGATCCCTTTTTTTTTTTTTTGTTTAGAAAAATCCTTTTATGAGAGAGAATTTTTATTTTTAAAGGTCTGGAGCTTGAATCTGTTGGAAGATATGAGAAGTTAATTTTTATGAATTTGTTAGGTACCGTGTAGGTAAATGTATTTTGTATTGCGCAAAAATTTTTTAAAAAAATTACTGCTAAACAAAGTATAGAAAGAAAAAGGTATTTGTTTGGTTTTATATATATATATATATATATATATATATATATATATATATATATAAGTTTACTTCCTTTACTTGATACATCATTTCAAATTAAGTTTTAATTATCATTGTTTTATTTTTTTTAATTTTATTTTTATATTAATAACAATTAAATTAAAGTAATTATGATTATTAAATTTCATAATTATTATTAAATTCATTATGACACTTAATTTTAAATATTAAATACTGAATAGTTAAATTTAATTTATATTATTAATAAATTTTAATTATAATGAATAATATAAGAACTGTTTCATATATTAGTATAATTTTTAAAATCACTGATTTTAAAAGATTTTATAATTTTCGTATTTTTGAAATATTTTTAATTACATGATATTTATATTTATAATTCTATACAAATAATAGAGTTGGATAAATTTATGAATCAATAATTTAATTTTAATTTTTTAAATTATATATATTTAAATTGATCTTTAAAAAAATAATTTTAATAAACATATGCATTAAAATTAATTTAAAAGATATAAAACTGAAATAATGACTCTAAAATCTTTTAAAAAAATCATCTTCTTATTTTGACTACATATATAATATTTCATTATAAAAAATATCCAGCACGAAGCCTTGGAATACAATTAATTAGTAGGAATGTCTCAATCATTGGATTAATGATTTGGTGACTGATCATATGTTTTGCGGTGCATGGGTCAAATTGTGTCTTTTTTTTAAAAAAAAAAAAATATATTTTTGATATGTGGGCGACAACTCACTTGTTCTGTCCCTAAGTGATCAAATTGCGTTCACCCTAATCCAATTGAAAATGAATGGCAAGCTACAAGTGATTAAATTGATGATGAATGGAAAATGAATGTGTGTGATTAGCCAAGCTCTCTGTATTACTCAATTGGGCATGCCCAATCGATCACATGTAAATGAAAAAACGACAAGAGAAGGGCTAACAAAATGACGACATAGTGAAGAAACAATATGATATACTTGTGTTTTTATGCCGCTTGATTCGTTATGATGTCGTTTACTCTATTCAAAGTTTACACCATTCTTAGTGCCATCCATAATGAAAATCTCAATGTCTTCCCCAACTTGCTTAAGTTTCATTGCTCCTACTAGTTTTAAAGATTAGCTTCTTATATATAATTATGTGGCTGCAAATTTATTTCTCGTTTGATGTTATTTTCTATTTTTTTAAAATGAAAATTGAGATTTTAAAAATCAGAAGTTATGATTTATGATATTTTTATTTGGAAATATTTCTTAATAAATATATGCTTCCAAATTTACAAAGTAGCTGAAATTCCATTCTTTCTTGAATCACCTTTTAGTACATCTACACCATGTGGTTTTGTCCTCTTCCATTGTTCTGTATATCATTACATTAACAACACAACATAAAATACCTTTCTTTCTCAATTCACAATGCAACACTTTCCATTCTGATCAACAATGTGGAGGAAAAAAGACAAAATTAGGAAGAAAAAGGTAATGACAATTTAATTAGAGAATAACCCATTTTTCCTTTTGGGTTCTTGTTGATCAGTTGCGTATCTTTATTATCTTCAGTACCAGTGGCTTGATCTTTCCATGAATCAATCTATAAAAATCAAGAAAATTATATATAAAAAAAAATACTTGATATTGTGTTTTGCATAATTTATGGAAGCTCCTGTGACACCTTTAAGCTCACATAATCAACCTTATGCAATTTCGATCCCGTAAGCATACCTGTAGCTTTCTTGATCTAAGCAAGAATAACTTGCCTTGCAGCTTTTCAAGAAGAAGAAACTAGCAATGGTATCAAGAACAATAAAAATCGAATACAAATAGGCGATCAGCGTAGCCTCCAGAGCCATCAAAGAAGATGGTGTCAGGCCTCTATGATAAGGTCTAACAATCCTGTAATGGAATAAAGCTTCAATTGCAGCCATGGCTATATTTACAGGCAGGGCAAGTGATAGCGCTGTTGCAGTCCTTCCTCGAATCAGTACGCAGGCCTTGAGTATCGACAGGTATCCGCCGGATCTTTCTGCTCCGGATAAGACTAATGACAAGTTGCATATTATGAGTGCATTGGCAAGAATGACGGAATAAAAAACCGCTCCAGCGGCTGAGAGGAAGAGAAGACTGGAGTGAGAAGCGAAGTGAAACCCTTCAAGAAAGTTAAAAGAAAGGAATAAGATACAGAAGGCTGTTGCATTCGCAGAGATGATCAAGAAAGAATTGCAGATGTAGGTGAGGAGAAGAGGATTGAAAATGGATATGATAGAAGAGAAAGAAGGTAGGGAAGTAGTCAGTTTGTGGTGGTGATTTAGAGCTTGAATTGCAGCTGCTTTCGCGAAAATAAAGAATGTGAGGGTGAAGGGTAGTGTGAAGATGGAAGAAGATATTGTTTGAGACAGCTTGACATTGAGAATGGTGAAGAATTCTGACGAGGAAGGGAATCCTGCAGCGCGGAAGAGACTCTGCAACCGAGTGTATACTGTTGACAATGGTGTTGTTGGGGAGGGGATTATGGCTTGCGACAGCAGAATTGAGACTGAGAAAGGGAAGGCCAAGAGAGCTGCTGTTGAGGTAAAGTACTGATAGTTTTGAAGGAAACTATAGATTGATCTTCTGAGAATCTTCCCTGGTTTTTCCATTGAAATTCTTTGGTTATCTTCCATGGAATGGAGGGAGAAAGATGGGTATGAAACGAGAAGCTTTCACCAATAGTTTGTATGGCAGAATAGTACTAATGAGCAAGGCATTGATGTATCATATACTTCTTTCTATTTTTCGAGTAGTATTCTTTAATGGATTTTCTCTATTTCAGCTATTTGTTCGGTTAGAGGAGTTTTAGAGGGTTGGTTACATTAGATGAGTAGATAGGCGAACTACAAAGCTATCAGAAATTTTGTAGTGGGGGTGGAGTTGTTTGAGCTTTGTTTTTAACAATGCATCTCTTTGTTTTCATAGGATTTATGTCCTTTTTATCTCCATATGTAAGTAATTTAGTATATATAGCTGGCTTGTTCATATACATTAGATGTTTTCTCATGTGGGGATCTAATGGCTTGGCTTCATTTTGTCTTTTAACTGTTGTTTCCAAAGGGTACCTTACTTTTGGATTGCTTCAAATGCAAACTATTTCTTCTTGTTATTATTTGCTAGGTTGTGTGCAATATGTACATTATCAATTATAGGAAAAGAATAATTAGAAAAAAAAAAAAAAAAAGGAACGAAAACTAAGTTTTCATGTGGACAATCATTTAAACCTTACAGTTGAAGTATTGTTTCAAACTTTCTTTTTCAGATTTTTGTGCATTAAATGTCAATGAAGACATAGATAAGAAAGTTTAAATTACTAATAGAAAACAAGGAAAATCTTTCATGAAAGATTGGGATTTGATGATATAATTAGAAATGACACAAATTTGTTCATTAGAAGAAGAAAAAAAATAAGAATTTTTTGGAATTTATGTATATGAAAATTAAACATTGGAATGTAATGCACCGAGGCTAAAGGTTGATTGGTTCAATTCTCCTCTTTGTGGTTATGTTTCACATCGCAAGTGACTGGATTCTTAGCTTTCAAGAAAATGATAATAATTAGTACAAAAAAATGAAGAAATGTGGCAAATATTAAATTCTAATGAAGTAGACCAAAGATGGATTAACATCTTATTAAATCATGACATTATGATGGATAAAGAAAACCCATAAAAAATTTAGCACAAATCTTGATTCTTAAAATTATTTTGTTCTACCTCTATTCATAAGCTGGGTCCTGCCTCTTAAATGAGTATTTTACAATTATATCACCCATTTGCCATTATTGGTACTTGCATACTCAAAGAGCCAAGTTGAGCTTAATTATACTTTTTGTATGCACTAAAAAATGGAGTGGAAGTTTCTCATAGGATTTAAAAACTGCATTTGAATTTATTTAAAAAAGTGATTTAAATTTAATTTAATTTTAGAAAATATAAAATGATTTGAACTTGAAATAACGTAAAGTTTTAAATCAAATTCAACTCACCAGTCAATTAAAATGATTTAATTTAAATTATTAAAATATTTAAAATTTATGTAAGAATTAAAATAATTTATTTTTAAAAATTAAAATTATGAGTAATTCAATTCGAGATTTAGAAAATGATCTAAAATTTTTACATATGTTAACTTTATAACCGATCTAATCTTAGCATAACCCAAAATGATTCATTTCAAACTCACTCAAAAATGAGCTAAATTGTTTGTAACCTCTATTAAAAATAGATGTTTTTAAATTGAAATAAAACTAAATATTTAGTGATCAAATGCTTAGTTTAAGTTGAGAATAAAATATATGATAAGATTGACTATAATATTTTGTTGGAATTTTTTTTTTTTTTTGGCTACAAATTCAGTTAGTTTTCTTATACAATGCCGATAAGTTAAACAATTCATTAAATAAAACAGCATAGTTTTAATTTCAAGACTAAGTCATGAAAGAGAGTTTACACACACACACACACACACACACACACACATATATATATATATATATATATATATATATATATATATATATATATATATATA